>JAMKCH010060100.1:0-44660 GCA_023653785.1 Ophioderma brevispina
CGTTTACCTTTTTTTTTTTTCTCAATAGTAAACTTTTTTTTTTCTAAACGTACTCCCCGTGGGGTAAGCCGTATTTCCCGATTTTCCACAATTTTTCTCTTAACTAACCTCCTCACACTCCCATATAAGTTCTCGCCCACCCCTGCAAATAAACTCCACCCCGTCACAACCATCCCGTAATCCCTATTTTTTATTCCTTGTAGTTTGAAGCATATCCTATATCTTAGGCCTATATAGTTTGTATTTTCTAATATTAAAATATTTCATTCCGTAACTTACTTTTCCGTATATTTTTAATTTGTATTCTTCTCAAAACTCCGGTGCAGGATAACCCGTAGTATCCATACAAACGACAATCAAAGCGAAATAACAATGACGTGTTCTTGACGATTTCTTTTTCCCCCACAAACAGATAGGCGCACACCGTTTGCACTTAAGGAGTCCTGTTATTTTCGTTAACCGCAGACAGCGTCTTACGCGTAATCGCGCCGTTGCCCAGCGTAACCACCCGTCTCAACGCACCACGCATACGCGCCGCTTAGTAACGCATACAAACAACTCTTAATTTACCTAATTAACCGCCAACTACTCATAAAATGAGTGCCGCCTCATAGATTTTCAAAAGTAGAGGAATATGTACATCCAAAATAATAATAAAATTAAAAAACCGTTTTAAAAAAAAAATTTTTCTATTTAAATTTTTAATGTTTTCTGTAAGTGATAAATAATTAATTACTTTTGTTATAACATTCTCTTCTACAACTGGATTGGTCCCTCACATAGATGATATTATTCAATCAAACTTGTAAACTTGCGAACCGCATATAGCGTCTTACGCGTAAACGGCCGTTGCACGCGTAAACCACCCGTCCGCACGCATCACCACGCGTACGCGATCTTTAGTACGGGTACAAACAAATGTCATTTACCGGAGCAACCGACCATTTTCGCAATTTTTTCGCCATTCTGACGGTTTCGTCCAAATATAGCCGAGAATCCGTCCGGTATCCTCACGCACAGTTTCAATGCGAATTTGGCGCAATATGGTTCGAAAGTGACGGAGCCTTTTTGTGCACAAACAACATACATAATACATTCAAACATTAGCCAAATTATAGTATGACTAGCGGGAGCCTCGCGCTTCGCGCGCGGCTCCGCTAGTTGAGTAAAGGGGATCGATCCCTGAAACTGAAGCGAGAACTGAAGAAATTACCCTATTGGCGATACCCCCCGCAACCAAACCCGTCATCCTGAACTTTGGACTCCCCCCCCGTGGCGCAAATTTTGTATTTTAAATCCCACTTTGTAATATACTCACTTCCCTTACCTATCATACCCATAAGCTCATCGTTAGTTACCGATTCCTAAGGAATCGTTAACTGAATACTTACTCCCGTAATAACTGCTCGTAGGTGTATTTAAAATATAAAACTTCAATATTTTAAAATCCCGTATAAAAAAAATAAAGTTAATTCCGATTTACTTTTTTTCTAAAAGTATACTCCCCGTGGGGTAGCCGGAGTCCCTATTTTCCACATATTTTTCTCTGAACTCCATCAAACTCCCATGTAAAGTTCTCGCCACACCTGCAGATGCCCTCCACCCCCGTCACACAGCCCGTAAGCGTATTTTTTATATTCCTTGTAGTTTGCAGCATATCCTATATCTTAGTCCTATATAGTTTTTATATTTTCGCAATATAAAATATTCATCCCGTAATTTCAGTATATTTTAATTTTTTCTTCTCAAAACTCCGTGCAGGATAACCTTAACCCGTAGTATCCATACAATAGAACAATCAAAGCGAATAATGACGTGTTCTTGACGATTTCCTTTTTCCCACACACGCCCGTTTTCACTAAAAGGGCCGCTTTTGCGTACCGCATACAGCGATTTACGCGTAATCGCCCTTTGCCCACGCGTAACCCACCCGTCGAAACGCACCACGCATACTCTCCGCTTAGTAACGCGTAACAACAAATCGTAATTTGCCTGTTTTTGCGTACCGCATGTAGCATGCCTTTCGCGTAACGCCGGTTGCTCACGCTTAACCACACCCTTCGCAACGCCCCAACGCGTAACGCGCTTGCTTAGTAACGCGGTACAACCAATGGTACTTTACCGTAGCAAACCGACCAATGTTCGCTAATTTTTCACACAAGGCCATTTTCTGAACGTATTTCGTCCAAATCTACCGAAAATCCGTCCGGTATCCTTACGCACCTTTCATGCGAAATTTGGCGCAATATGGGTCGAAATTGACGGAGCCTTTTTGTGCACAAACAAACATACATACATACAATCAACATTAGCCAAAATATAGTATGAGGATTTTTATCGACTTCATTGTCTGACTGGAGTATCCAGGAACTCTCCACTCACAATGGTTGCTGCAACTAATTCTAACAGTATTACTATCTTCTCTCTCACTGTCTTGCAGCAGCTTTGCAGAATGTATCTTTCAATCTTTCCCATTGAAGTGGTTGGAGTAGGATTTATTCCCAATTTGGCTGAGCTTAGACTAAAAAAATCATGTGATTATTAAAAATGGTTTAATCCGTTTTCGTAAATACATTGGGAATGGCTCCGGTTGCGATCAAGACAGCAAATCATGGTATGAGCATGACAAGGTAGGACACCCAGAAGCCCGACAACTTCTTCCTGCAATGCGGAAAAAGCCTTCCAATCAGAACTGATGTCGTCTCATATACCTGAAGCCTTGTTTTCTCAGTAATTTATTGACAATAAAAACACAAGTTGCGGTGCAGGCTCTAGCTCTGCATATATGCCCATTTTAGCAGTTGACTCCGATTTTGATGAAGAGGATCTTCCTGTGAAACAGACGGTGACTCGATCAGATACATCAGTAGGCACTTCTGCATCCAAAAGTGATGTGTAATTCACTTTATGTACCTACTTAGAAAATTGGCCCATATCCCTTATGTCCCTTAAGAGTGGAATTAAAGTACCAACCTGATATCACCTCACCGGCAAAAAGGGGATAGCGTAATTTTGTGTTGTTCTATCTAGGAGCACTTTGAAAAGTGGCAGGCATTTAGGGATTAGCAGGCAGATCAAAACAAAGTTTGCGGTTTTCTTTTATTTGTACGTGTTTGTCCAATAAACCTTCGAAATGTTCTCTTTGACCACTGCTTTTTTCTTTCTTTCTTTTTCCCTGACAATAAACCTTCGAATGTTCTAATTGAACACTGCTGTTTTCTTCCTTTTCTGACAATGCAAATATAACGTATGAGAATTCTACAGACCTATCCTTCTCGTTTAAGCATTCCTGCAAATTTTCTAAATTTTTTCACATCTCCACTCTCTTGGGAGAATCTGACGATTACTATTTTTAAATGGAAATGGATAGTCTTCAAGGCTATGCAATCTTATCCAGTAGGTGTTTTGAATCAATCCCAAAATGCCTCGCGATACGCCTAGACACCGTAATGTACAAAACGCTTGTCAGTACTTAGAAACAAGGCATTTCATGATATGCTATAAAAATTCCTAGTGACTTCTGGGGCTTTATGGGTAAAAAAATCTGTGTAAAAAGCCAGCGTTTATAGTGTTATTGTTAACACTAAGTGACCAAGGGGTGTTTCACCTCCCCGTTGGTGGCCGCAAGGGGGGGGGGGGGTCCACGGGACCCCCCTAAGGAAACCACTTTTCCCGAGGGAATTTTTTTTGCATGAAATTTATACCACATGTGAAGGGTCATAAGCAAAACCCCAAATCATCAACAAAAAAATGAATTTGTTTATTTGGCTGTAAATATGGGCAAAACAATGTTTCTCAAAAACGCGAAATTGGGAAAAAGACGGAAAATTCAAATGAGGCCTTGCGACTTACACCAAACACTTTTTGAAACTTTATTTATGTTGATATCTATTCAGAGAGAACCCAAATTACATATATTTAACAACAAAACTCGCAGTTTTCGGGAATCCTGTATTTTTACGGTGTTGCAAAATGCACGTCATTTTCCCCATAGAGTTTGTACAGTAACGGTTTGGCAACATCCATGATAAATTGAGCACATAAAGGGTTAATTTTTTTTTTTCTGTGCGTTCAATCTAGGCAGTGGGGAGTAGCTGAGTACAAGATGACGTGGTGTCGGAAGAAAGGGCGGGACGTTTCTCACACGCATCAGCGAGCTTCTCTGTATTTAAGTAGGTGTCAGGGGAAGACAGTTGGAATTGGATAGAGAGTGGACCTAGGTAACTGAAAAGGCAGAGTAATAGGACTGGGGGCGTTAAATGATGGGTAGGTTTCAAGATATTGCAGTCACGCAGGTGGGGGTTGAGGATGTTGGAATCGCGGAGCCGCGAGGAAAGTTAGAGTACGAGGCGTACGGAATGTAGGGAAGATTCAACATTTTGGTGTGTAGGAAAGGTGTTTCGTGGGGAGGGGGGAGGGATTGGGGAGGAGAGGGGAGTGATTTGCAGTAGGGTAAGACGTAGTGAGATGTTGTTTTTTTTGAAAACATAAGAAGCCAAAAGTGATGGTATGAGAGTAGGAGAAGCTTTAGTATTAAATTATTATGGGGTGGGGGGTGGTAGATTTGAGGCAAGGCGGAGACAATCCTGCAATTCGTGAGTATGGCTGGCTACGTTTTTCAACGGGAATCGTTAAGAAGTAACGTGCGGTATAGGAATTGAAGACGGAGTAATAAGGGAAAGTAGGGGGAGGCGTAAATGGTTAAGTGCGGAGTAAGAAGGGGGGTAGGGGATTATTCTTTTTCCTGTTCCTCCTCCTTGTTTCCTTCTCTGTCTGTGTTAACTTATCTCAGCACAAAACCAATTGCTTTGGGTTTTGGTCTCCTTATTCTTATTTTTACAACTATTCTGAACATGACTTCCTTTAGTGCCCAAGTGGGGGGGTCCATGGCCCCCCACTATTACCTCATAACGCTTGGGGCCAATTTTAATTTATTTTGGTATGAAAGAAGCGCATTTAAAAGTCAGACAATTAACAAAATTTTCGGCGCAAAATCCCCATGCGTAAAGCGGCAACCGCGAAAACAAATTTTTGGGGTCCAGGAACCCCCCCCCCCCCTTGGTCACTTAAGTGTTCATATGTTTTTGTGGGATCACATACCTTTACTGATGTGAAATTCCCAAAACAGTACAACCCTTAAAGCTAAGTCCGAGTACTTACTGTAATAAGTGTCGTACTAAACGCAACTGCATCTCTACTTCCCGGGGGCCACTTGTATTCAAAGGTGGAAAAGATGCGTGAACAAGAAAACGCGTAAAAGGGTCTCTTTTTTCCAACAAACAGGCGATGTACGCGGGTACATTGATTAGGTTATCAAAAACAGCAAAATATGGAACAAAAGGGTATGTTTTTTCGTAACCTGAAAGGTGGATGTACGACGCGAGATCAAAATCATCAAAAATATTGTAATTTTTGAAGTAAAGCAACAGAGTAAGCCAGATAATAGGTAATATTATCAACATCAATGCATTGCTCTCACTTGCTTACGGTACAAAAACTGACCAAAAGACTTGTTTATGGTGAGCAAAAACACAAAATGCTTGTTTAGAGGGTAATGTTTTAACAGTCGGTGGAAATACGTTTTTAGGGTGCATTTCCGAAGTCCATTTTTCACGCATCATATCCACCTTTTGAATAAACTGCCCCCCCCCCGGGTCTAACTATAAACGTATAGAAAAAGACATTCACATCTATACGGGTTAGAACTAACAACGATTATTAATCTGGGATTACATGTCTAAATACATTTTTTAAACCCAGCAAACACCCTCCTTCAATTTCAACCTCTCTGAAGAGAAGATTGTCCTCATGTTCGCTTGAATTTACTACAGAATGATCTATGCTGTCCCCTGTCAATATTTTTTTTTTTTTTATTACGAAGTGAAGATTATTACAAAATCTAAAAATATTCAAATTTAATTTTTAAGATGATCTTGTAAAGTTTCAAGTTGATTCAAGATTTAATCAGCATGGCGTAAACACAAAATTTCGTGGGAACACTTGTGAGTAAAGCAGTTTTGAAAATAGGGCTAAATTCCAGAAAACAAATCCCCCCCTTAGAGGGCAACATTTTTGGTTACAAAATATCTGGAATTCCTTCCTGGCTATCCTTCAATAAATTATCTGGAATTCCAGACACATACCTTCCGTAATTACCATGAATTGCAGACCTACCTTCCATAAATTCAGGACTTTCTAGACTACCACTGTAAAAAAAAACAACGGAATTCCCAGCGGTTATTGTAGGGGTATAGGAGGGGTGTTTGATTTTTTTCCGGGAATTTTCCTCTGAAAATCGTAAAAAACACTGGAATTCGCCCCCGTCACCTCTATACCTAAAATGGCTTAAATTCCCACCCCCGTTTAAACATTAAAATATTATAATTCCAGCTTTCAAAGTGTCCAAAAAGTCCGGCTGCCCTCTATCACGAGTGTCCCAAAATAAATGGCAATCCTCGCATTCGTTGCTATAATTTCAAAAATTACTTACTGAAAATTATTTCAAATTTTGATAACAGATTCTGATGACGAACTTGTTTCGGACATCCTGTCCATTTTTTGTCTGATACGGTTCACTAGTTTTGAAAACAAGGCTATTATGTACCCGCTGTCAAATTACCCCATTCCAAGTTTGCGTTAGATCGTTGACGCAGGTTCACCTTGAAAAGTGAATAAAATGTGTCTTTTAAACTAAACCAATGCGCTGTACTAATCCGTCTTTTGTTTTCTGTAAACAATTACTAAAATATTATCGTTATTGTTTTATCCACGGTCTTTTATCGCTGTGCATTATTTTCCTCTATCATATTGAGAATAGTAACTTGCGATCGCCAAACTTTAAATGGTTTTATCTCAGTGTGTCCTGACAAATCCGCGGTGAAATATTGCAATGGAGCGGAGGGATTAAATTACCAAATGAATGGAAATAGTATGAATGGATGTTGAAGACCATATGATACAATATGTTATAATATCTGACCACAACGACCAATAAACCACTGACAACCAACTTAGTTACCTCAAACACATTTAGTTTGTCATACATAGTGAACAGAGAACATTTCCTTATTTGGCAAAAGATATGTTGTCCTTTAAAATGTTTTAATAATAAAAATATTTAGTTTACAAGGTTATACTGGGCTGATTGAACCAAACTTTAGTAAGGATAAAGAAAGAGACAGGAGAAAAACAAACCCAGGCACCTACCTGTTAAAAAATAAAGAAAAATTAAAAAAAAAAAAAAACATTTAACTGGCAGCTGGTGACTCATACATGCAGAACGTAAAATAACTGGAGCCGTAAAAATACGAAACATTGCATGAAACGTAAAATTAAAGGCTAAAATCTCATCTTCAACGTTATTGTTGGTTTGTTGACTTGTTAAACAATATTAAGAATTAAAACGTTTATTACAATCCACTGACCAACTTTTCGCGTTGTAGCTATGGCATCATACAATCGTTGTATTTACGTTAACCAACGTGGTTTGTAAAAAAGTTATATTTCAGGCAAACAATTTTGAGAAAAAAAGGCAATAACAAAAAGGATACGTGAAGAAATAAAGATTTAAATTAAACCCGTTTTACCTTTGTTTTTATTGGTCTGTAACACATTCTAAATTTCACCAACACTTAATCATCATATCAATGACTTAATACATGTAACCTGGACATAGATTCGAACCCAGGGCCTAAGATTACAAGTCCTAAACCTTATCCACGACACTACATGACTTATTTACTGAGGCATATGCTAAAAAAAATTATAAATAATCTGTGTACTACCCTTTTTTTTTTCAAATTAACTAATTAAAAATATTAAAAAAAAAAAAAAAAATTTTTTATATTTTAACAATGATAGGGAAAATAAGATTTTGCATTTTTTTAATGACGTTGCTTACGACGGTAATTAACCTTTTATAGGTAAAACGATTTCATATTTCGTATTCTTACATTTAAAAACCAGTAAGTTACAAAAGAACGTAATATTACGGAAATATAATAACGGTCAGCGTATAAATACTACCTTTTTTCAAAATGCGTATTTTATTTTTAGCCATCTTGTTTATTTACCTTTTTTTCTGCGTCCAATTGTATTTTATGTTATAGGATAAAGCCGTGAAGTTATTGAATAATTGGTGTTTACCGTAATTTAAAAAGGTAAAGTCTGTTAAAATTAGGAACACTTTTCAATCAGTGTAAGTACTTAAGCATAGGCCTTGATTGTAATATTCCATCAGTCAAACTTGGAATGGCTTAAAATGTGTGCTTACTTCGTATCGCCGTTGTTCTATAAATCAGTGAAGCAAATCAGATGAAATTTGAACAGTTTGTTGAGAAAGAATATGCCGTACAGATATCTCTCAACATTTCAACATTTTTTCAAATATTTTGAAATTATAGCCCAAACCATTTCCATTCATTTGGTATTTAATCCATTCGCTGTAATTTGCAATATGCGACCCACTGGAGATAACTTTTGCCATGTCGCTAAGTTACTATTCTAATTATGAGTAGAGCAAACACTGTACAGACAATAAAAGACCATGGGATATAATAAAACAATAACTAAACGACAAATATTTTAGTAATTCATTTTTTTTTTAAAGTGCAAGAAATACATGTGTAGTAGAAGGAGATTTTTGTAGTTGAAAGACATTCCACTTTTCAATGTAAAACCTGCTATAACGATCTAAGGCAAACTTGGCATGGGGTAAATTTGGCAGCGGTTTTACATAATAGCCTTTGTTTTCAAAACTAGTGAACCGTTAACAAAAAATCAGACAAAATTGCCCAGGATTACGAAACAAGTTCGCATTCAGAATCCTGTTATCAACTTTGAATAATGCTCAGTAATTTGAAATTATAGCACCGACTGCGAGGATTGCATTTATTTTGGGGGACTCACCCTGTGGGGGGGTGGGGCATTTTTTTTTCTGGAATAGCCCACTTCCTCAACTAAACGTTGCGTGACAAAGTAGTTTGACGCAGTGACGTGATCATAACTTACGAACCCGCGTTGATTTCTGATCTTATGCAACTGAAGAACTCAGACACGTGCAGTCCCAAGAATTGTCGCGGACATATCAATGGCAGTGACAAGCTGGTGTGTCATGGAAATGCTGGTCATTCTGATATTTTACATCAACAAGTTTATAATCAGAAAACATGCTAATTGTGCGGTGAGCACTTGACCTGTCATGATTGTGAACTTGGCAAGATTCCGGCGTATTAACCCGACATGTCTACGGTAACCTGATATCAAGCTTTGAATTCGGCAACCTTTTCACCGTTGATGCCTGTATCACTGCACTGTGAGCGCTGTGTATTCAAATGGTGATTTGCTATTGCTCATTCAGTTCCGATAGATCGTTAACTATAGTCTTCACATTTTATGCTGACATTAACATTGGACTGTACCTCTAGTTTACACCAAAGGTATTCAGGCCAGCGTGAAATAAACAAATACCTATGTACTCATCATGTACGAGCACTCAAATACACAGTGTTGTGACTTTCACCGACATTTTTCCTAACGATAAATGTTACTTACAGTCTTGAGAAATGCCGTCAATGTCTTGGCATACATTGTTTTAACCCGAATTCCCGGGATTATTCCAAAAAAAATCTTCTGAATTTTCAGTTCCAATTTATCCGTCCAAACTTCCCTGATTTTATATGAATGGCGCTAAACAAAACAGCCTTCCGGTAGTCCTGCCAAGAGGTCGTTGAAATTAAAGACGACTCAGAGATTCCTGAGGAGGGCGCCCGCAAATCTTCCAAAAAAATCGTGTTTTTTGCATGTACATATGCTTGTCCATATACTAATCACTGTGTGAACTTGCTAAGCCTAAGCTAAATCTATTCCTTCAATATAGAAAATCACACTTTGTGTATCAAATTCCGATCCGATATTTTTGTGGACGTATATACACAGTATCTAATGGGACGTAATACTACACCTAATTGTTTACTGGCATCAAAACGAAAATCCGATTCATCTCAAATTTCGGATTGTGCATTTGAGTTTACATTACTATCTTTATTTCTGTTACTATTTTTCATTATTACACCAAAAATAATATTCGAAATCTCTGAGTCAGACTTAAAAGACCCAAAAATCGGGTAAATGCCGTCGAACAACATAGTAGAGGCATACTGTATGAAATCAGTAGCCTTCATGATCGCGGTCGTACGTGGCGCTGTGTTATTTACGTTTACGTTACGCTAGGTCAATACGTCATACTGCATGAATTAGGACTCGCATCGAAATAACCTTGATGCGGCGCTATCACTACAAAATCGTGTAATGGCATTTGTGGATCGTGGAACGATCGTTCCACGAATTCCTAAAACGGGGTCGGGCTGCGGCTGGTAGACACATTTCTGCTGGTTGACACATTTTCGCTAGTTTAAGTAATAACCAACATACCCACCGCCTTTCGGGCTCGATGTTGGCTCAGCGAGCCAACATTTCAATGGAAACCAGGGAAACCCAATAGTCGATTATTAAAAAAATGTTTCAAAAAACCATATTTTGCGTGATAAAAAATTAGCCAGAATGCCCCATAACCATATATATGTGTGTTCTTTTACCAAATATGGTGTTGTTCTTAAACCAAAGATGGCGTGGGTTCTTTCTACGAAATTTGACTATTTCCAAGTAGATTCACATATTCCACCGTTACTCCCCCTAGAGCGCCTATACCCGTCATGCATTCACCATCGGTTAGCCTAAGAGGGTGTAAATGTAAGTCAATGGAAGAGCCCCAAGTGGTGTTTTTTTTCATAGAAATTTTAGGAATTCCGTGGTCCAACCCCCCCCTAATGACCCTCGTCATATGATGCTAAGTTCCTTGAAATCCATGCATAGATGGGCATTGTAGCAAGTCCAAACACGTGTTGCGCCTGTTTTTGCCGAAAATAGCCAGGGGTAGGTCATCCAACCTAACAGCACCAGCAAATTCAAAACAGCATCAATCAACATCCGGTGCTAGTCTGTTTTGAAAGACTTAACGGTAGGAGGGCGCTCTTTACGGGCTATGACGTTACACACAGACTTGCCTAAAGACTAGGCTTGGTCACAAATATTTAAATTCTAATTTTTTATTTTTTTTATTTTTTTTATTTTTTGCAGGGGGGTTAATCCACTTAACCCAGACGGATTTTGAAGTCACTATTTTTTTTTCTTAATTAATGATATTACTAAGACCTCTTTTGAACAAAGGTTTAAGAGATGATTTTTTAATGTCACTACTGGGAACCGATGACTGCCATATTAAATGCCGTAGAGGTTCCCCAAATTACCGTTTGGAAATCCCCTAAGCCCAAATCGAGTAGATCGTGTCCTACCCCCGCCCCCCCCCCCCGTAAAATAGCTAAACTAGTAGAAACGCGAATCTGATGCGTCGTGTGGCCGAAGTGACGAAAATGACTGCAATAAACCGTCTTTTTTCAAGACCATTCTAGTGAAGCTTAGAGACGCCGGAGGCGATTTTAGGGCATTGATTTAGCATTTGAAAACCAAAATCGTGTGGAATATACTCTAATATGCCCCCTTAAGGAGCCATACTAGCACGATTCAACGTTTGATATCATTGACATCGGATCGCAATGGCACTGTGATGTGGGATTCCAATTTTATACGTTGTCGGTTATGGGCACGCAACAAATTGGAGTGCGCGTTTCCATGAGTTCGTAAGGGTTACGATGATTTTAACTTGTAGAAATTGAGGGTGCGGGGGTGGGGTGACATGTTGGGTGACCTCATTTGCCCTTGGTGACCTCATTTGCCCTTTGGGCCGGTCAAATGTTACCCTTTCCTCCCCGCAAGGCTTGTGTGCAAGTTATCTGGAGTTCCGTAAGGCTGTATAATGATGTAACTTGGTGGAATGTAAGCGGGTTAAAGAGTTCTCGACCTGATTAGATGTTGGGCATATTTCGTTCGGGCCAATTACAATAATGCAAATGAGCTAATTAATATTCAAAAATCAGCGTAATCGCTTTATTTTAATGGTACATCGGCCTGTAAAATTCCTCGTCACTTCGCAAAAACCATTATGGTGTGCATCTACTTTGCCATTTTAAAGTTCCTGATAACATTCGTCTTAGGTATGCAAATGCTAGCTTATTAAATATGGCATAAATTGCTGTATCGCTAAAACGGTACAAATCGTATATGCAAAATTCCTTTGATACATGAAAAATCCTATACCATACATCTTGTGTGTGAATAATATGGAGGGCAGGGGTGGGGGTTGGGGGCCGGTTGGGTAGTGGGTGGGGTGCGTCAGGGAGGGGTAGGATCTGTGTGTAGGTGGCGGGGTGGGGTGCGTCCGGGGGTGGGGTGCGTTGGGGATGGGTCGGGTGTGTTTGCGTCGGGTGGGATCAGGTGTGTGACCGTGGTGACGCCATGTGACCTTGGTGACCCCATGGTGACCTTGGTGACCACATGTGATCTTGGTGACAGCCTATCTTACAACTCACGTGACCTTGGTGACCTCACGTGACCTTGTGACCTCATGGGACCATCGTGACCTCACATGACTTTTGCCATATCACAAAAGTGTCCGGGGGGGGTCGTGTGGGGTGCGACAGGGCAGGGGCGGGTTTGTCAGGGAGGGGGAAGGTGGGTGCGTTGGGAGCATGTTTGGGGGGGGTTGACCTCATGTCACTTTGTGACCCGTGTGTCTTGTGACCTCATGTGACCCCACGTGACCGGTGACCTCATGTCACCTGGTGACCTCATGTCACCTTGGTGAACTCATGTACCTTCGTGACCTCATGTCACTTGGTGAACCTCCTAATGTCACCTTCGA
This sequence comes from Ophioderma brevispina, assembly GCA_023653785.1. Classification (NCBI taxonomy): domain Eukaryota; kingdom Metazoa; phylum Echinodermata; class Ophiuroidea; order Amphilepidida; family Ophiodermatidae; genus Ophioderma; species Ophioderma brevispina. The sequence goes on from JAMKCH010060100.1 coordinate 12,818, forward strand.
CCCCATTCACAAACCGCGACGGCAGAGACACTAGCGGTTCCAATTGCGCGACATATTTTTTTTCCTTGCATTTTTATTCAAAACAATTTGTCCTTAGTGATAATATCATATATTTGACAACATCAAATATCACCATTTGGAGAACTTATTATCCGTAGACAACATGCAGCAGCCTAATTACAAATCACCAAAATCACCCATTTTTCTAACTGGTGCCCTTGGGCCAAGGAAGTGTTATTCATAGCTCCCATATGGGTCCAGGGCAGTGTTAAAGGCATTATTATATTATATAATATCAAAATACAACAATACAATTAGCGGTGTAATTTGCATAAAGCCAGCTTCAATTTCATTCATCACACATTTTTAATCAGTTCTCATGGGTCCATGGCAGTGTTAAAGGCATAATCTCAATTTATCATTACCAATACATGAATACCAACCATTCCATCATTACAAAATTAAAGGACCATCTTTATTCATTGTATCATTTACCAATTAATAATTCCTTCAGGGTCCGCATCCCAAAACGGGCTGCAGAGTACCACCAATCACAACCCCAACACAGGTGCCACGAATCCCACCCGGGCTGTGACCGCTCTTGTTACAATTTCATTCAACCAGCCTGAGCCTATACTTCAGTCGAAGCGAGCGATTGACCTGATGCGCAATACCGGACATTGCCCCAAGATCAAGTGTTACGCATGCACATGAGCAGAAATCGCTCCTGCGACTGGAAGTATAATCAATGGGCTTTAAGAAAGTTTACAAATTGGGTCGCCACATGTATGACACCCCTTTCAGCTGTGTCATGTCCCGCTTGGTCATGCCGTTTTGGACTTAGTCGTGAGCTGAAATTGTCGGCTATGAAAATTCCTTAATTTTAAACACTTTTTCAATTTTGATTGTCCTAAAACCACTTTAAACATTTCAGGATTGTCTACCGTTTGTTTTTCAGCCCAAAAGTAAGTATGATTGTTTGGAAATGGAGTAATATTACGAATGCTAAAAGTAAACGAAATTGTTTTCGCACCTTGGTCCTGAGGGGTTCTTTTGCATGACTCGAGGGCATGTATAATTGTCAGGTTTGATAAAAGATAAGGGCCACTCGAGTCATGCTTAGCAGTACTGTTGCTCAGTAGAAGTTTAGGTTTCATTTATGCCAGCATGATATTTACAATAATCTTACAAATCTATGGCCATAGTTTTAACTGGTGCATGTCCAGCAAACACAAACCGTACAATCACGACTACACGACGTGCAGCGTGCATCTACATATCATGATTTGAACCACCAATGGCCTTTGAAGAAAAAGGTCAAAAGTATGAAATATTTCCTTTTGTAAGATTTTTGTGTTATTTTTTAAATACCAACAGCCCGCGCCTGTGTTCTTTTGATGTTTAAAGTGTAGTTCTATTACAGACATCAAAGCAAATATCTCGAAGTTTTCGAGTATACTGAACAAAGCCATTTTACTCAACCTGGTGAGCACTTGTAGCCAGCCTTCTGATGATAAACATTTTGCTTAATATAACTGCATCATCCAAAGTACTAGGAGTCCTACTCAATGTCAATTGAGTAAATTAATGTTGCTCAACAGTTGGCAAACAGTGTGCTCAACCTCAGTTGAGTCAAACATGTTACTCAACGGTTAAGCAAGAAATCTACTCAAATACGTACAAAATATTACTCCTGGTGGTTGAGTAAAAAATGTCACGTTCACTGTTTGAGTTAAGGGGAGTAAAATTTTACTCAACAAGTGTTGAGTCAAATATTGACTCATTTACTGAGTAAAATGTTTACGACAATGCAGAGTAAAACTGCTACTCTACCTTTGTTGAGTCAAGTTTACTCAACAAGGAGTAAAAAATTACTCAGGTTGAGTAAAAAAAAAAAAATTAGAGTGTAGATAAGATAATCGTACCACATAAAAACGTACTATGCCACATTGGAAAGAAAGTGCTATAACCTTATCACTGGTTTCTCGTCACGCTTTGTTTCCTACCCATAAATTGTTAACAGACATGTCAAACATATGGCGATTAAATCAGCCATAGAAGTCATAAATAATTTATTCCTCTTTAGTAATGTGCACGTAGGCCTTCCCCATACAAATATGAAATGAATGAAGCATAAAAATTATCTTAGTTTTATAAACTCCTCAAAAAAAGTTTGGAAATTTTTTTCAGACATGTATTTCTCATATAATTGAAAATTTTATTACACTCTTTTGCATATCAGTGCAAAGCTCAAGTTTTCCTCTGTAAAATGACACCAAAATCATAAGAATTGATTTCTTCATGGTTGAGTGACACTCGTTTGAATACTGGTAGGTCTGAAAAAGAAAGTGCCAAATTTCAATACCTCAGTTTAAGAGTTACACAGGGTTACACAGCTGAAGAGGATTAGGTTTCCTTTGAACCCGGGTCTTTGAATAGGAAAATGTCTCAGAGTGGTCATTCAGTATCTCATCATGCCACGAGTATCAGATGTACAGAAGGCTCGTGCCATGGGACAAATTGAAGCTGGCATATCCCAGAATAGCTCAGAATCAAGTTGTAGCAATGTTGGGGTTAAAAACTTAGTGCTGTATCAAAATGGAAAACCAAATTCCATGCAACTGGTTTAAATGGGGAATGGTGTGTGAGACCCAGAACGGTTTTGTCACCGGCGCAAACACCCCCAGAAAGAAGGACAGGTTTATTACTCTCTGCTCTTCGGTATTGGAGATTGTCTTCCAGAAATTTACAGGCACGGTTTTTGGGGGCATGGCAGTATGACACAAGTCCAATCTAACTGATAAGAAGCCAGCACTGGAAGCCCTTCACCATCAGGCCGCGGCCCGGTTAAGTGTGTCGGCAACGCCGGCGGGGAGGTAGTGGAATTTAAACGTTCTGGACAGAAAATTTCAGGTTTTCAGATGATATGCGTTTGTCTTGGAAGTTGGAGTCAGTGAATGGTTAGAGTAAAGTTTGAGGAGACGGGGGTTGAAGTATCCCTCTGTTGCATTGGAAAAAGGTGACAGCGTTTGGGGGAGGCAGCCCTGATAACTGGAAAGACAAGAATTGTTGTTAATGAAGGCAACAAACGCTGTCGTTTTCGGGACAATATTCTAAGGCCGTTGATTATATCTTATGTTCTCAATCCTGGGAAGATCATGCAGTAATCCGAGACGATATACCGTTCCGTATTATGCTAGGATCGTCAATGTTTAACTGAGAATGAAAGGGTTAAAAAAAACTCAGTAGCCTGCATCAGCAAAAATCATCAAATGGGACATCAGTTTACTAATACTCTTCATTTAAGCAACCCTATGTTGAGTCAAGTACTGAATTTGGCACCTTTCTCTTTCAGACCTCCGTATTCAAGGAATGGTCAACTCAACCATCAAGAAATCAATTCTTATCATTTTGGTGTCATTGTAAGAGGAATACCTGAATCTTTTCAATGATATGCAAAAGAGTGTAATTTTTTTAAAAATTTCAAAGTAAATTGAGACTATTGAAAATAAAGTCGATGTGAACAAAATTCCCAATTTTTTTTTGAGGAGTTTATAAGAAAAGCCACAGAGAAATATGTCCTTTTGGGGTGCGGAGCAGATATGCAAACTACTGGATATGTGCTGCATCTCCTCTCTGCTACACTAATTAACAGATTCTGACAGGAATGTGTTTGATTTGACCATTTCTTGAGAGTGACTGTGTATTAGTATAGCCCGGATTACCTGGAGGAAGGTAGGATACCCCACCTATTTTGTGTAACGGAAGTAGCTTTATATGAAGGGACGCTTTATAGTCGTCTGGTAGGTGAAGATAACGAAATTCGTACATTTTACTGTGTGATGAAAATTCCCCTCTCCCCGGGGGAGAGTCATATCACCCATAATCTCCGTATACTTACCATTCAAAGCCTATGACTTAAGGCCTTTTAGTTCTAGCTCATCTTTAGCAATATCCCCATACAACCCAACATGTAAAATTTGGCAAACCCCTGAGGGCGCGCACGTCAGGGGCCAATGATATACAACACTTGACTTCTGGATCATTTTGGTCTGCTCTTTCCACCGGGTTGACTTAACGGGCGGGGAGAGCGAAACACGTGCGCCCCGTCTGGCGGCGCAGCGGCCAGGACAGGGGGGGGGAGCGTCAGGCTGGATATGGTAAGTATACAGAGATTTGGTATATGACTCTCCCAAAGGGGAAGGGAGAGGAGAGGGGAGGGAATCACCTACATATCTAGTACCGTTCCCTTCAGCTGATTAATGCCAAGATGCAAATGGTAGAGTCAACCGGATATCAGTGTGCTCGGGCAAAGGGCAAGGGAGCTATGATGTATGATCTCGCCGGTTTTTTTTTTTTGAGAATGTTTGAACAAAACAATATTACAAGATGCACTACCGACTTCAGTTGGGGTTAAAGTGTTACATGGGAGCTGTGGCGATGGAAGATGTGGAGGTTTTGCTTTGTGATTTGAGAGGAGGGAGCTGATGATCCTAGCTGCCGGTCGAACGCGCGTATAGGACATCTCGGAGATTGTTGGAATCTAGAAGAACAAGCCATCCCCATTGCGTCCAGATATCTTGTATAGAAGCTCCCCGGTAGGTGGCCCAAGCAGCCGCCTGAGCTCTTACGGCCGTGAGCTCCTACGTGCGTCCCCGCACCCGCAAGCGAACCTCGTACTAATGGGCCCTCCTTTATTGACTGCCATGATCCATCTGGCGACTGTACGTCTTGGAGGCCGTGCGGACGAGACGGTTTCTGACAGTTGTGATGAAAAGTTGGTCGTGAGCCCCCCCCTATAGGGTTGGGTCTTGCTGCGGTAAAACTTCAAGGCGCTAACTGGACACCAGGGTCTTCAGCGCTTGAACCTGAAGCTTGCTCGGAGATCTGGGAGGATGCTCGGCTCTATGGAGTGAAGCTGAGAGGATTGTTTTTGCAATGCAGGCCTGATCGGGGAAGAAGACGCGCGGCTTCCTGTGAAGGTGAGATGATTTCTCTGCTTGCTATAGGCAACCCCAATCAAAGGGTTGTCCGAGTGCCTCTCTCGCGTGATGCCGCGGCGACAAGGAAGAGAGTCTCCTGGTGGTGTCCGTGAAGGACGCCTGGAGAAGGAGGAATGTAGAGATGTGGAGGAGCTGGCAGGTCCCAAGCTGGCACTAGATAGCGATCGGGCGGCCGTTGATGAGATTCCCTTGATGCGATCATGAAGCGGCTGGCGGCTAGGAACGGTGATGCTACTGTGATGCCTCCGCCCATCCCATATGGGTGGATGGAGAGAATTACTCGCCGAGGGTTCACTTGGCGATTTCCGCAATCGTACCGGTTGATGACAAGCTGAATTAAAACCTCCTTGTTGTAGGTCTCCTTGCCTCTCCAGTCAGCTTGGCGGCTTGGGGATTGCTGGATAAAGTTATCAATTAAGTATTCCAAGTGAACGCGTAAGGCCCGGCGGTCCAAATAACGTTAGTGGGGCCCCCGATGACGGGAAAATCAATATCCATTTCTAAGTACACCCCCGTGTAAACGGTAGGCCCGGCCGTACAACGGTAGTGGGCCCCGATGACGGGCCGAGGGGACCATTATCCGGTGGTGGAGCCTTGGTAACGGGCAGTATGTCGGGAGCGCGGAGTTGAGGCGGGCTTTGCGAACAGGTTCACGTGTTAGGGGGGGTGATCAAGCCCAGTAGGAGCCAATTTGCCTATTGGGATGAGGTGCTACCTCCACCGACGACCCCCGACTCTCGAAGGTCCTTCTTCCCGGCGTCTTCCTCGATAGGGAATCTGCCAGGGTGTTGTCTTTCCCCGGGAAGGAGGTGGCCGTCAGGTGGTTGAGGACGGAAACACCACTCCAGGCCGTCTGTAGGCAAATGATGTGACTCCCGGATCCTCCCTACTTGTTAAGTAGGAGACGACCGGCATGTTGTCGCCACCAGGCTTAGGACGTGGCCTCCCCTTGACCAGATTGGAGAGTCAGCCTCGGCATCAGATAAACAGCCCACAGCTCCAACTTGATAATGATGCTTGGTCAACTTTCCTTGTCCAAGTCCCCCGATAGGCGAGTGTCTCCTACGTGGGTTCCAAACGCTCTAGATGCGTCCTGTTCCTCTGGGAATGAAAGATGATGGTCTTGATGTGAGTAGGTTTCCCGGCGGAGATTATCCGGGCAGATGCCACCACGCTATCGCTCTTCTGGCTTGTGGGACCGTCGGGTTCTATGAAGCTACGCGTCTCGGTGAGCAGCTATACTACTTGATGCGAAAGATGCGGCGTGATACTACCGTTGTCATACTGGCTGATAAGCCCAGCTAGTCCCAAGTGAGTCCCATGAGGATCCCGGCGCAATGGTCGTAGAGGCGATGCGCTCGGCGGTCGGAAAACGCTCGTCCGCTTTGAAGTGCAGCGATCGCCTTAAAAGGTCGATGCTCCCCGAGGAGTGTGAAAGTCGTTCCTTGGAAGCGCTGCCAGGAGCCAGTCGTCCAGTAGGCGATGGAGCATGGCTTCTCCGCCGAGGAACTCTGGCTACAATCGTCACTAGCTGGTGAATGTGAGGGACACTGCGATCATCCGAAACGGGATCGGCACTGGAAGTGATTAGAAGAGCGTCGATCTAGGAAACCGAGCCACTTTCTGTTTGTGACGGAGTATCGGAGGTGGAGTAAGATCCTTAAGTCAAGATGTGGAGCTCCCCGGTCGAGAGTCCATTGAGAACTGACTGATGGCTCCCATCTTGAGAGGCGGACTGAAGAACTGGATGAGGCTTTTTGTGTTGATGGATCGGGCGCCACTCTCGATTTTTCTGAGGGGAGAGGAGACAAAGCACTGAGGTGAATGCTAGGCGCGGGGCGTGCCGAGGATAGCGCTTCTGAAGCAGTCTGCTCGACCTCTTGGAGAAGGGCTTGCGGTCTGTTTACGTCCTTGGGATCACCATCTCTCGTGTGACGCAGAACCCATGAGTTCGAAGTCACCGTCTCCAACGGGTATGGTACCCAGCCCCCCCCCCCAAACGGGAAAGGGGAGGTTCTGAGGTCTGAGGACAGTCACCTCCATCTATGGGGGAGGAAGCAAATCGTGACCCCCACCCCTCCTGATCGATCGCCCATGTTGCAGCACCTCCGTCGCTGCTCTTGCGCTCGGTTATCCTTGCCTCCTCTCTGGGAGAGGACCCTTGTGCTCTTGGGACGCGGTTCTTTATTGGAGTCATGACTACGAAAAGTCTGCGGTTGCGCAGCCGCTGCTGCTTCTGAGGGGCCCCTGGCTAGCCGGCCCGCTTCTTCTTCTTCTGGCGTCCGAAGGGCTAGGCTATGTGTTAGCGACATCATCCTCGTGTAGGCGGCAATTGAACTGTCCCCGAAGAGGTCAGGGTCCTGTAGGCGTCTCCAGGAACTGCCGCGGCTCAGGGTTGGGGAGTAGGGCGCACTCAACTTTCGCAATAGTAGGCGAGTTACTGCATTAGCTGCAGCGTGTATTCCCCCGGCGCAGAACGATAGGCCCCGGGCCGGAGTGTCATTATATACTGAACGTTCGCTTGTCCCTCCTGCAATCATTCTGCCAACTACAAGGGTCCAGACATTCGTTTATCAAGTGGGCGAAGGTGAGGAAGGAGGATGCGTTCAAAAGTAGCATACATCCAGGAAGGCTTTTCCGAGCCCAATTCGGGCGTCCCCTTTCTGGATCACATGGTGGGGCCCGGACGGAGAGGACGTTCTATCCGGTTGGTTCTTCCCGGTGAGCGGTCGCAGAGCTCCTGAAGGGAGAAAGAGTGGTCACGTTTACGGCCGCCGCTTATCTGGCTTGTTACACCTGAAGCTAGCTTCTCCCCGCTCGTCAATCTCTGGTGAGGGTTCAGGCCATTGGATCGGGGTGCCCCTCTCTAGCATCAACTGCTAAAAGGAAAGAAGCTGCCACTGAAGGGCTCTGGTATCACGGTGAACGACCTGCCCTTAGTTGTCGGATCTTCTCCAGGTGGAGGATCCTATCTACCTCCGGGATTCCGGCCTTGATGGATCCTCTGTGAGGTTCCTTCTGGCTTGATCGGTTAAGCTACGGTTGGTCGAGGAGGGAGCGTTGGGAGTTGGTTGAACGCGCAGAATTCCGTCCCGGTGCCGTCCATGACACACACTCGTCGGGAAATCGGCTGTTCTAGGAACATTGACTGACCCAGAAGTCGTCCCTGCGGACGGCGCTGGGTGGAATCTTTAACGCGTCCTCGCTGGCTGCCATTGGGTCGGTGGCTGCCTGAACAGTTCCCGGCTTATCCGACGGTCTCCCCGGCGATCGCGGCTGTTCCACGGCTGGTAGGTCGGTAAGAGGGTCCAGGACAAGTCCGCGGCTTGTGGGTTTCGCGGGTTGATTTAATACGGACAATGGGTGTTGGGTGCGTCTCGGCATCCAGTCGTCTTGGCGGGGCAGAGTCGTAAAAATATCCTTGCGGCTGCGTCGGCCAGGCCACGGAGCGGCTCCTCCGGTAAGCCGGACGGTAGCGTAGTGTATTACAACGGACTCCGGGAACGGCAGCTGCGGAGATTCCAATGGTGATAGTGGCTGCTGTGAACGGAATTGCAAGGACCCCGGCGCTTATGGCGATACCGGCGCTTACGGCCTGGATACCGGGGTTACTTCGGTGGGGTTGATACCGGACGCTTGCATGATGCCGGCGCTTGCTTGGTGATCACGACTGACATTGCGGTGATGCCGGCGCTGTGATCCCAGTGCTCGCGGGGTGTCCGGTTGCGGTCGAATCCCGGTGCCAAAATTATAAACACCGATTGATGGAATTGAAAAATTGAAGATTGTTGAAATTGAAAAGAAATTAATGACATTGCGGTGATCCCGGTCGCTTGCGGTGATCCGGCGACCCGGTGATCCCGGCGCGGCAGTGATCCCGGCGCTTGCGGTGATTCCGGCGGCTATTGCGGTGATCCCGGTGTTGCTTGGTGTGTGAGGGGGGGGGGGGGGGGGTTACCGGCGCCGGGGTGATCCCGGCGCTGGCGGCGAGCCCGGCGCTTGCGGCGATTCCGGTGCTTGCGGTGATTGCGGTGCTTGCGGTGATTCCGGGGCGGCTTCGGTGGTGTGCCGCAGGAAGAGGTGTCACCCATCTAAAGTGTCCCCGGTGAACGTGAAGGCCTGGCCGTACTTAACGGTAGGGGGGCCCCCGACTGAGGGACGACGATATCCGTTGTAGAAGTATCCCCGTGAACGGGGAAGGCCCGGCCGTAATAACGGTTAGTGGGGCCCACATGCCGGGGCGCCGAGACCAATATCCGCGTTGGGACGGAGTCGGTAGACTAGGCGTATGTGTCTGCGGGTTGATCACGGCGGCGGCGGTTCCGGTTCGGCAATTACGGCTCCCGGAACGGCTCTTTCGGTGATCCCGAAAGCTGTCCGGCTCCCGGAACGGATCTTGCGGTGATCCCGTCGGTTCTTGCGGTGATCCCGACGGCTGCCACATGGCTTCCGGAACGGCTTGCGGTGATCCCGGCTCGGCTCCCGGGGAACGGCTCATGCGGGTGATACGATGGTTGCCACGGCTTCAGGCACGCTCTTTGCGGAAACTAGGCGGCAGGTCAGGGCTCCCCGAGGATCGCGGGTGATCTGGGCGGGGGACATCGGCTTCCCGAACGGCCTCAACGGTGACCACGGTATTCCGACGGTGGAGAGCGGGGGGGTACTCGGTGTGCGCGTGCGGCACTCGGCAGTGGCGGCCGGTGGAGCGGAAGGAATACGGAAACCCTCGGAAAGATGCGGCTCTTGACGGACTGATTATCCTGCTACCGGCTAACTGGGTTGACTGGGCTCTTTCTCGGTCTCTGAGTCGAAATCCAGTCATTATATGGGAAAGAGCAAGGAAAGGACAAAAAAAAGAGAGAGAACTCAAGACGGTTAAGAACTTTAAGGAACCATAAACGGGAGACTCCTCAGTACAACTAGCCTAGCATACAATTGAGGCCATCCTAGCCCAAAACAGCCGAGATGAACCGGTAATGGCTCACATAGAAAAGCACGTACTTCCGTGGGGGGGTGGTGGTTAGTTGAAATAGGGAATGAAATTTGCGATATCGAACACGCCGAAGGTTGTCAGTTCGAGCCAACATGCGGTAAAGCGGTAGTACAATATCGGACCGGCCAAAACATACAAAATGGCCGACGGAAAAAAAAAGTGTCCGGCCGTTCTAAAAGCCCTTAAGGTAAGGCAAGCTCGGGCCGTGACACCGTAGTGGAGCCCGCAAGGGGGAAGAAACCGAAAAAGGAAAATGCCGGTGTTTTGAGTCCTATACTCCCATAGAAAGCACGTACTTCCGGGTTTTCGGGCATGGTGAAATATGGAACAAAACTTGCCGTATCGCACCGCCGTGGTTTAGTTCGGACCCAAATGAGGTTATTGCGGTGATTGGGTTAAAAAGTCCACTGTTAAAATTTCAAAATGGCCCGCTGAAAAAAGAGTCACCCGTCTAAGTATTCCCGTGAACGGTAATAACGGTTTTGGTTTTAGTTAAGGTGGGGGCCCCCGGGGTGACGGGAAGACCAAAAACTGACCGCAGAACCGTAAGTTCCACGAGGCGACGGTAGCGGTGGGGCTCAAAACGCCACGGTGACCTGAAAAAGACAGATGCGAACCATGTGTTCCGACCGCAAAATCAGAGTTATGAACCTTTCGGCCAGATGGCTGACTATACTTTAATGGCTCCCGTTACCGGTACATTACCGGGTAAAATAGCGGGTGTGAAAGTATGTGACCGTGAAAAACAGCAAGTAGCCGATGAAAAAGTGAGATAAAATACTCAGGAACCATCTAGCACCTAAGCTCCCAACTCAAAGGAGCTTGAATGTGTGAATTACTCGAAGGGGTCAGCCCGAGGTAGACACTTGCAATACACGTGTGAACTAGCAGCCATCATTTTTGCGGAAAGTACACACACTGACTCACTAAACTGGCGCAGTTTTTTTGCAACAAATGGGTGGGCTGGAAGCAGCAAGTCCGGAACCAAAACATTGTCAGAAAAATGGTATATGAACACGTTTTTTAGTTATGGTTTTAGATAGTGAAGTAAAACGCTATAAATCCGCTGAAAATTTTGCAAACTTCTCAAGGCATCATAGACAACACAATTGCTATGAGCGTAGCAAAATGAGAAGTAAGTGTTGCGAGATCATTGGCCCCTGAGTGTGCGCACTTCAGGGGTGCCCAAAATTTGACAGGGGATCGAAGGGATATTGTAAGAGAGGTAGATTTTTAGAGAAAGATAGAAAAAATTAAAAGCATTAAGTCGGCTTGAATGGGAACGTACTAGGAGCTGTAGGTGATGGCGCAAAGTTCAGTGCGTGGCTGACGACTGGCGAGTTTAAAAACTCGCCGGTTGTGAAGAAAATTTGACAAATGCCGGTCGGCTGGTTATGCTTGCTTACGTTAGGAATGACGCCAACTGGCAGCACTGACGTAGAAGCGTTGCAGCGTTTGCCGTACAAAAGAGGAAAGACGCCTATCTGTCTTTAGATATTTTGGTAATACCGGGGTTCCCAGAAAAAAAAAAAATAACTTGAAGAGACTTCAATTGGCAAAACGTGTGCTGTATGATATATAATTTTTATTTACATGAAGTACCTATGAAACAGAAATGTAAGCTTTCAAATGACACCTTAATGCCATTTCTCGAATATATCTCATGAACAACAGGGCCTTGAAAAATGGCGGTAATGTCAAAACTCGCTTGTGACAGCTCGTTCGTTCGTGGCAAGTCCAAAATCACGTGAAGACCCGTCTCCAACCAGCCGACAGTTCCATCATCTAGGCCGACCAGGCCCGGAACCCCCCCCCCCCCGGGGACCCGCAGACCCCAACCAGCCATCCACGTGTGGCCAACGGCCTGCGGCTCTCCACAACGCAGCCCGGTGAAGGCTCCACTCCGACCCCTGCGAAGGATGCCCCCTGCACGACCAACGCCAGCCCTGAGTCCGCCGAGTCGACCCCATTGCTTTCCCATCAAGTCAAAAGCCTTTGGGTTGCCAGAAAGGCGTCCACAAACCGCCCTAGGTTCAAAGTAGAGATGACCTTGACTCACACCCGCCACCGATCCAGGATGATAGACAGGGACACCGCGACTGCCGTGCATGGATTGGTAGCAAAGTGATTCCGTGGAATTCTCTGATCCTCAAAGGGTGTGGTGGTGGACCAGGCCACCGGCTCATCACATTCCCGGCGAGGCTGATCGCCGGAAGGCCCTTCCCAAGGCCCGCAGGAGACAGCCAGACAGAACCGGAAGGTACCCCACAGGCGTCGCCAAAAGAACCACCAACAAGTCCCACTGCATCATCCAGAACGACATAAATCTGCGCGAATGCCGCAGCGACTCCCAACTGGCGCAGCGCACCAGCGGGGGAGCATGCCAAGGCAACAGCCGACGAATGCAAGGTGTCAAAAGGATGCAACCCCCACCCAGCCCCCGCGAGCCCACCAGGAGGCCTACAAGAGGACTGCGTACGGCGCGGAATGCCCTGGCGCGTTGACGAAAGCAAGCCAGGCCCACCGCGGATGCAAGCACCCGGCGCCGGGCCATGCCGACAGTCCTCTCATCCAGAGTGAGTCCAGCTCTCTTTTTGCACATCGATCGCCAGGCGAAAACAGAGCTGACGGTCCCGGGGCACGCCGAGGCCCCAAGCCTCACCGGTTTGGAAGCAACGGCCACAGAGATTCGGTCCCCCCGCAAACACCGCCATCGAAGGACCCAAAGCAATCAGCAGCCACCCCAGTGCCGCGCCGCCCGCGCAGGAGCACGCGAACAATCCCCCCTGGCACACCCGAGACGCAGATGCCGAAAGAGACACCCCGAAGTCCGCGCCCTCTACCGCGGTGCCCACCCGACGTCTCCAGGACGAAACAAGACCCGCCCCGGAGACGGAGACAAGCACAAAGAACCGACCAACAAGGCACGACACCAGGGAAGATCCTGAGTAGAGACCTCAGTGCCAGACTGTATCGTAAGGCAGCAGCCAGGTCCACGAAGACCGCTCCAAACCCCTGCCCACTCTGGAAGCCGACCCCGATGTCAAACAACAGTCTTGCCACCTGAATCAGCCGCCGGACTTACCTCCTCTTCGAAATCCAGCTCGGGTGCGGGGCAAACCTGCCTCGACCGCACCACCGATCCCGTCGAGCACCAGTCGCCCAAGCAGCCCACAGATGTGAGACAGCAGCGAAGATGGGTCTGCAACTCCTGGGGTCACCTGCTGGACACTGGGCTCCAGGACCGCAACGACCTCCGAAGTCCTCCATCTGGAGGGAACAGCCGACACCCCCACCCAAGAAGAAAAGAAGAGTAGGGAGGAGACGAGCGGAAGGGGGATGGGTGTGGTTGCACAAAGTCGTAAAGAAAGAGGAAGGGAGTGATGTCATCGAAAGGAGTCCCTCCTAAAATCCCCCGAGAACTTTAATTGCTTCGGCGATCTCATCGCAGTTGAACGGCTGGGACATGGGGCCCGACGGCGGGGAGGTCGCAGAAGCCGTCCAATCTCTGCATTAACCGCACGAGAGTGGGCCCCCGCCCGCGGGAGTGCGGGCCTGCCACCCTCCACCGCGAACAAGCACTGATGAAGCGATGGAGCCCGCAGAGAAAGGGACACTGCCCAGCTGGACAGCCACGCCGGCGAGCACGTTGATGGTGATTGTGTTCCAGGCCTTGCGGCCCGAGCGGGCAAAGCCGACACTGGACATCTCCTCCCCCCATCCGGTGCGTCTCTCTTTGGCCATGCAGATCCAGTAGCTGGTTGCCCTTTGCTACTCTCTCAGTATCGCAGTTGGTATTACAATAAGCTTTGTATATTGTAATACGCACGATTTGCAGATTCTCTTCAGATTCGCATTGAGTTTCTTGGAGGAGGATGAATTCACTCGGTTCTCCCTGGAGAGCTGTAAGTTGATGTCACGCTTAGCATTGGTGAGACCCTCAATGTTCAGCTGCAGGATACAAACTTTGGTGATTGCCATAAGGAAAGTTCCTCTGCGAGTAACTCAGCCGCCTAGAATTGAGGGTGGGTCTTCAGATGTTCATTGTTATGGTGTTTTAAAAAACGTGTTTGGACTTAAGATTGTTGAATCAGTTAGCCAAAAAGTGATGTGCATAACAGGGCCGCCGCGAGAAGGCTTCAAAACGACAGTAAGGCATAAAGATAAGTAAATTTTCTTTCATAATCCTAAACAATGATAAAAGATAATCTGGCCATAATCTTACCACCTGTAGCAACAAAACAGCATTTTATACCATACAAACAGATTAATGTCACAAGTGAGTTTTTGACTAGTAGGGTTTAAATCAGAATCCCATCTAGAAGTTTCAACACAATCGGAGCACTGGTAACGTTTACCCCCAGGATGACCTGGACCTAATAGGCTGTACTTGCCTTGAAACTAACGGTAAGAACTAGACAAAGGACTATCCTTGGTTTAATCCTTATAATGAGACAAATACATGTGTACATTTAAACACAGTGACTTGATTTCAAAATGTGCCCCTGTACAATTTACCCCCTTATTTTACAAAGTTCCCCCCATTTCCCAGAGGTTGGACCCAAAATCTGATTCAGCACCATTCAAACTATCGAAAAAACATCTTCAAAACCTCTTCCCCAAACTTTAAGAATGGGATTCTGATTTTATAACCTACTAGACATGCCATTTTCAAAGCAATGGGGTTCAATGATGCATGACTGGAAAAAATGACACTAAGATTGCCATTTAAAAGCTTACTGTTTATACTCATAGTTAAAATAATTATTGCAAAATTCCCCGGCTTTTAATCATATGAAATTAGGTTTGCTATTCAAATGTTTATATCCACCCAACAAGGGTTCATGACCCTACAACCATTTCAAGTTATTCAACATTTAATGACCCCCCATTACTTTGAAATGACTCAAGATTTTCACCATGGAAATGTTTAACAACACCTACAAAGTTCATGGACCATACAAGATTTAGAGTGATGTGACCTTGATTGACCTTGGATGACTCCGTTCCAGATGACCCGAAAGGATTCGAACGGATTTGCTTCAAAATCTGACACAACCCACAGGTTTCATGACCTTACAAACAAGTGTAGTGATGTGACCTTGCAGCCCTGCATACCTTTGATATGACCTTCAAAATATTTGGCCAAATATGAATGTGTACAACACCACCAAGTTATGACCATACAGCCATTAGAGTGATTTTTTTTGACTGGATTGACCCAGAAATGACCTTCGAAAAATTGTTCTATCAAATTTGACTACCATCCACCAGGTTCATGACCTTACAAACAAGTGTAGTGATTTGACCTTGCATTACCCTGCATGACCTTTAAATGACATTCAAAATATTTGGCACTGAATGTTGACCACACCCACCAAGTTTCATGCATCATCCTACTGCAATTGACAAATTATTTCATTGGCGATCGTAGCCTTTGATTTGTGGCGGGAAATAGATTTTCAAAGGAATGCCCCTTTAATCAGCCCACAAGACCACTCACCATAATCGGAGTACACAACAAAATATGAACCTTGGGCCAGTGGTTCTTCTGAATAAGTTTGACTGCAATTGCCCCAAGCACTTGGTCAGAAGAAAACAAATTACACCAAAATGACAGAATGCCCCTTTAATCCACCCACAGAACCTTTGACCCCAATCTGTACACCTCATATGGACCTTGGGTCAGTGCTTACCGGTATACTGATATTTGGTGATCATAGCATTTTATTTGTGGTGGGAAAACCAATGGATAGATTTTGAAAGAATTCCCTTTAATTGGCCCACATGACCTCTCACCACAATCAGAGTACACCTTGGGCCAGTGATTCTTCTGATCAAGATTGGACAGGAGATACAAAAAACAGTCAACCTAACCAAAATGGAACACACACACACACAGACACACAAATACACCAAAGGAATCTGCTGTTGCAAAATTCCCCAAGCCCTTTTGGGATTAAAATGACAAAATTCTTAACTTCGTGCTGATGAAATCCAACCTGCACATAAGACATGTATTACTTAGGCCAACGGTTCAAATGATAAAAATACAATTCTAGAGTTTATTGAGGTAGGTGGGAGACGAGGCTGTGCATCACACTGAAATGCCCCTTAACACATAAGTGGACAAGGTCTTACTATTTATTTATTTATAACATTCGGCATATTGCCAGGCAGAACCCAATATTGCTATATGCATTAAATTCAAGGGACGCCTCCAGAAGAGCGGGAAAGATTTTATGGGAAGAAGTCTGATTTTAGTGCTCGGAGAAAACCTGCGAGGACGAGTATGGATCGGCAACCAAATTCACATACGACACTGGCTCAACCGGGAATCAAACCCGGGCCGCATTGGTGAAAGGTGAGCGACTCGACCGCTACACCAACTCGCCCTCCCTATACTATACTATATTATAGAACAAAAAAAAATATTTGTCATTTGATTGGTGGATACTATATCACGTGACAGAAAATATTTGAGACTAGTTCCACAAAATTTCACAGGAGGGGAAAAAGTTCCCATAAAAAGCTACTCTTTCCCCCATCACAGGGAAATAGTTCATTTTTATGGGAACTTTTTTCCCTGCATTGGTATCTTGGCTAGCCTTGAGTTGCGGTAGCAGCTGATCTCGACGAGACTTGGCAAGTTTTTCAAATGACAAGAAATATTTGTATATGTTATATAAAACAAATATTGACTGCTCTATATTCGTGAAATGGTGCAAAATACCTCCCCTCAGTGACTGGAGACAGTGGGCCTACTATTTAGTAGGCTCACAATCTCCAGTCACCTCACCTCGGGTAGTTATTTTGCACCATTTCCCTCATGAGCAGTCAATATTTGTATACTATACTATACTATAGATGAAGTGACATCAATGTTTACAAACACAAGTTAGTACCTGGTCTACTGACATGTTAGAGGTGCGAAGAATATGCCCATACATTTACAGCATTCAATAGCCTTATCACGCCTGATTGAGCGCAAATTTTAAAAGTCAATAACAATTAAGCAACTAGAATTTCGCGGTTCTCGGCTTTCGCGCTCGCTATATTCAAAGAATATAAGCTGTGGGCCGCCCCTTGACCTTTGACCCTGGCACGTGACCTTTGATCTCATCAACATATGAGGGATCGCATGGTGCACCTATGACAAAAGTTTGGTTCCAATTGAACTTCAAGTTTTCAATTTAGATCAATTTTACATTTTTAGCCCATTTTTCAACTTGACCTCACATGACCTTTGACCTTTCAACATGACCCTTGACCTCATCAACATATGAGGGATCCCATTGTGCACCTATGACAGAAGTTTGGTTCCAATTGAAGTTAAACTTTTCAATTGAGGTCAATTTAAAAAAAACTTAACAATTTTATTTTGACACACATACACACACACATACACACGCACAACGGATTGCTAAGTGGTCCTGCCAGCTATAGCTGGCGGCCCACAATAAAATTAGAACCCCACAAAACCTAAAAATTAGGGGTAAAACATTTTCAAATTCAGAACAATGGGAACACAAATAAACACAGCCTCGTTTCCACAAAATGTATGTGGAATGAAAAAGTTGTTAATTGTGTTCTAAAAGGTGCAATCTACCTATATTGAACACAAATGATGCCATTTTTAATTTTCATACTATTGGTAGGTGGCGATGTCTGCCATTTAACTACAAAAGCAAAGTGATCACTCTCAGCATATAAAGGGTAACTGGAATTTATTACTTTTATTTTTCAATATAAATTTACAATTGTGAATACTATAAAAGGAAAAATATTAATAATTGTTTTAGATTTTTATGAACATCGGGGCAACAGGGGTTCCAAGGGCCCCGCACTAAATTAGATTACCAGGGCCATGGATTTTGAATTTTTAATGAAAAGATTGCGTTATCAAAGCTAGACAAATAAAAAAATAGGGCGGCGGTCCCACAATACGGTCGTACCGATGTATGTGATGTGGGTTCTCTTTATAATCATTTCTGAAGATGCACAATTTCAGTTTGGGTTTACATTCTCAACCTCTGACAATGTATTCTCGTCAGCAATAACAATATAAAACAATTGTAAAAAATAATTCTTGTTAAACAAAGTCACTGGTCCATACCCAGGACAATGTCCCATACTCCAGGACAATGTCCATATCCCAAGACAAAGTCCCAGACCCAGGCCAATGTACCATCCCCCAGGACAATGTCCTTTCATACCTCAGAACAATGTCCCATATCCCCAGGACAATGTCCAACCTCCAGGACAATGTCCATACCTCCAGGACAAGTTCCCATACCTCTAGAAACAATGTCCCATATCCCCAGGACAGATACATACATTCAGGGGGGGAAACAAATGTCCCATTACCAGCAAAATGTTCCATACCCCAGGAAAATGTCCAATACCTCCAGACCATTACCATCTCCAGGACAATGTCCCTAACCTCCAGGACAATGTCCCAAACCATCCAGGGACAACGTCCCATACCTCCAGGAAAACGTCCCATACCTCCAGTACACTGTCCCATATCCCCGGGAAAATTTCCCATACCTTCAGGGAACAATTTCCCAAACCTCCAGGACAATGTCCCCCATATCCCCACGACAATGTCCCATTCCCCCGGCCAAAGTCCCCGACCCCAGGACAAGGTCTTATACCCCAGGACAATGTCTTATACCCCAGGGACAATGCCCAGACCCAGGAACAATGTCCAAACCCCTGGACAATGTCCCTACCAGGAAAATGGCCCATATACCAGGCCAATGTACCCATATCCAGGACAATGTCCCATACCCAAGGACAATGTCCAATACCCAGGACAATGGTCCATACTCCAGGACAAGGCCCATACCTCCAGGACAATGGTCCCATATCCCCAGGACAATGTCCCATACTTCAGGACAATGTCCCCAAACCTCCAGGACAATGTCCCAATTATACCCAAGACAATGTCCAATATCCCAGGCCAGCCCCTACCCCGGACAATGTTTATACCCAGGACAATGTCTATACCCCCAGGACAATGATCCCATACCCAGGGACAATGTCCCAAACCCCTGGACAATGTCCACATACCACAGGAAAATGTCCACATATACCAGGCCAATGTCCCATATCCCAGGACAATGTCCCAATACCCGAAACCAATGTCCCATACCAGAACAATGTCCCATACCTCCAGGGAAAATGTCCCATACATCCAGAACAATGTCCATACTCCAGGACAAAGTAACATACCTCCAGACCAATGTCCATACCTCAAGGACAATGTCCATACCTCCGGTCAATGTCCCATACCCCAGGACAATGTCCCATACCTCCAGGACGATATCCCATACCCCCAGGACCATGTCATACCTCCAGGACGACGTCCCATACCTCCAGGACATTCCCATATCCCAGGACAATGTAGTTGTATATCAAATCAGTTGAGATCTGTAACCTCGCATCCCTCCAAAGTTTCAGCCTGTGGACTGACAGATTTCCAGATATTGTGTTCACAAAAGTGTCAATGAAAAATCAAGAAAATAGGTCAAAATATGCTAAATAATTATGAAAATGAAAGGCATATAACTGTTGTAAATTGACCTTGAGAAACGACCCCGCACCCTCCACAAGTTTCAAGTCTTGTGGACTTATAGATCTCCAGATTATTTGTTCACAAGAAAAAGCTCACACAAAATCAAGAAAAAATAGGTCAAATATGCTAAACTAATTATGCAAATTAGGAATGCCTATTATACTGTTGTAAATTGAACTTGAGAATCTGTAACCCAGCACCCCTCCACCAAGTTTCAGCTCTGTGGACTTATAGATCTCCAATATTGTTCACAAGAAAAAGCTCACCAACAAAATCAAGGGAAAATGGTCAAATATTGCTATTATTATGCAAATTAGGGTACTTAGAATGCAAATACAGATTGTAAATGGCATCAGTTTGAGAATCTGTAACCCCGAAACCCTCCACCAAGTTTCAGCTCTGTGTGACTATAGCTTCGCCAGTATTGTTCACAAAAAAAGTGTCAATGAAAATCATGAAACTAGGCAAAATATGCTAATTAAATTATGCAAATTAGGTACTTAAAATGCATATATACTATTGAAATGAATCAGTTCGAGATCTGTTAACACCGATCCCTCCCACCAAGTTTCAGCTCTGTGTGACTACAGATCCCAGATATTTTGTTGAACAAGAAACGATCACGACACACGACACGCCGACGACACACGAAGTCATGCTGCCATAAAGGTCTTTCCTATCGGACGACCTAAAAAGGAGTCAGAAAAAGAGTATATCGTCCGTCGTAAAATCAGAAAATGTAGTTGCGGGTCCCTAGAAAATCCCCTTGTCCACTTAAGGGGGTCCAGGACAGTTAGAATCTTTTTTAAATACTTGACTATGGGACTGAAATTTAGACTAATCAGTTGCCCTAAAACTGCAGATTTTCATGGGATTTGGGTCATAATTATTCTGTTGCCATGGAAATGGCTGGCATCTTGGAAAGTTTGATCAGTTTCAATTTTGTATTTTTTGAGGAGGAAATAAAAGACTTACAATTTTCAAACTTTCACAAAGTCTATTAGATATAATCTAAGGAGTGACCGAGCAGAGAGTTTTTTCCAAAATTGTTTGGATCATCAAAAAAAGAATTGAGCAAAAAAGCATTTATTTGTGCCATATTAAAATTTGAGATTTTGGTGAAAATTTAAAAATTGGGATGAGAAATTGCACAAAACAGCTGTCACTAGGTAATCTATGATCTATCCTTCCTCATTATATATGCCAATTTTTTTAGCTTTTCAATTTTTATGCCAATATTCACGTTTTAGAAAAATTTAGCCATTTGAATTATAGAAACTGAATTTGCATTTTTCGTGCAAAGGATGTGCAATAATTATTTGTTAAAAATTGCATAATTTATTGCAATTAATTGATGGAAATCAAAAGAATTGTGTTCAACCCAATTTGAAGATTTTAACCATGAAAACACCAAAAACATGAACATTTTACCCATATTTCAGTGTTTAAACTATCTGGACCCCCTAAGCGTTAATAAGATGTTATTTCTGATTGCTTAGAAAATTAACTATATTATTTCTTGCTACTCCTAGACAAACAATGACTTAGAAACATTGTTTATGGGATTTTATATATTTTATTATTGTAGGATGGTTTTTTTTGATTTTATCATTCTGTAGAGACAGATAATGCAATTCTTGGATAATTGACAGCCATGTAAACTTTCTGTATTTTTATTGGTTGGATTGACAGCTGCGATTATTCAGAAGATTGACACTCAAAACTTGGGCCCAAACACGAGGGTGAGACATGCAACTTCTCACACAAATGATGGCGCAGTCACTTTGTCATTACTGTTGAAGCCATGTTCAAAGTGTATCATGCTTTTAAAAAACCAAATAACCGAAATTATTTGGAGGGCATTCAGGGAACATGATTTGAACACTTTGGGTTAAATTCATGTCATGCCTACTAAGTGATCAATTTCTTAAAGGTAAATTGGCCGATCGGTAATAGCATCGTCCCCAGACGCCCAGATTTTACCGGAAGTGGTAACATTTTGGTTATCAGAAGAAAAGCAGAAAGCTACTATTTTTTCATTTACCCTGTGAAATCTTAGGGCCAAAGGATGTTGGTTGGAAGTAATGACGCGAAAAAAATTGTACCCCAATTTGGTCGACCAATTATTAATTTACACAGTACTCTATGGGGCTTACGAAATCGATTTCTGCTATCCGTGAAAACGCATTGAACTATCGTCGCGAAAAACTGTACAGTGGGGGTTTTGGGTGAAGGCCAATTCTATCAAGAATGAAAAAAACCCATCCTTAAATTGGGGCATCCCCCTTTAATATATAAATTTAAGTAGTATGAAATACAGGAAATGTAACTAGTTTGAGGTCATATCTGCAGCCTAATGTGATACAATTCCAACAGTGACATTTTGTACAGCATGGACAAAATAGAATAAATCGTATTGAGTTCCTATTAGTCTAGTGTTTTGCATTGTATTGTATGTCCAGGGCAAGGTTGATGAAAATATTAACGGTACATATATTTGAAAAACTATTGAAAAATATATTTTTATGTACAAAACACGTCATGAAAGACTATGAACATCATCAATATCATCTTTATTTTTTATACTGAACTCATGATATGTAACATGGACTTCTTGTATTTACAATTCATTACCAAAATATTGAAAAATGAATATTAACACACAAATTTATTGCACTCAGTTCGCTATATACCAGGGGAAGTCAACCTGCCAGCATAGGGCCAGCCGATAAGAGGCTCGAATGCGCCGACGAGGTCTTCATAGAAAAAAAATAAAAATGCAGAAATATCTGAAAAATAATGATGTTTTTAAAATGTAATTGGATTAGTTCAATTTCCTCATCTGAGACAGAACTTTTATAAACATTGTTGAAAAACAGTCAAATTTCATCAATCTGAAACCAAGATTTCATAAAAATTAAAAAAGTTAAAAAACTTGTTTAAATTTCTTAAAAACTAACTAAAGCCAAAATGTTCCAAAATTTGCTTCCAGGTCAACATTTCTCAGAGAAAAATGGCTATTTGTGTAAATTGGCACAAAAATCTGCATCTTTGGTGTATAGCTAATGATCCCCTAAATTGGTATTTTAGTATGTGTTCCATCCCATAAGTCAAGGCTCTTGTAAGGCCATCTTAAACCAAACTTGAGCCTCCCCATTGTGGCCTGCAATTGTGGATTCAATCGATGCGGGCCCCTGCACAAAAAGGTTGGAAGCCCCCCCTGCGAGATAACAAGTAAAATGCAATAGGATTTTATGTACATTATATAACTTTATTGCAGCAATAAATCAATGTGGTTTCGTACATATCAAAACCACCAATCTGCATATATAGTTTTCAATACAATGAAGCTTTACAGTAATGCAAGGTGGGATGTGGAAGCAGAACTAGGTGATTACCCCACTCCCCACCCCCAACTCCCCTTGCCTATTTGTGAAAACTAAATTGTCCTTTAGAAAAATCATACTTTTTATTTCACTTTCAATGGGGAATTAGTCTTTATGCGACAATAAAGACACAAAAATGGCGGATTTTGCCTAATATTTCATCAAACTTTCTTAATTTTATCTCAATTTTTTCAAGGGGGGCAAATTTCCCCCTATTTTGAGACCCAAGTGGACAACTAAATAGTAGGCCCGCGGTCTCAAGATCATCAGGGGCAATATTTCTCACCATACTCCCGAATAAAGAGCAGTTCTATATCTTGTTTTATACACCTATGCATATATTTCTGCATCATTTTGTTTTAAAAGTAGTTGTTTTAGGTCAGGCCTAGTTGTAAACCTAGGCCAACTTGCCATATTGAGTTTTCTTTACTGTAAGTATTTTTCATTCCGCTAACGTGCAGAGCCCGAGGTGTACATCGCCAAAAGCAAGCTCGAGATAAGAATTCTGCAACTTTCAACATTCGCTAGGGCCGTTTGTTGATTTCAAATTGCTGTTCAAATACCGTAATTGCAAACTTAACTTGGCTACTTTTGGTATTAGCGTATCACTCATGTTGTAGATGTGAGGCAATAGGATCGTCTCAGTTACAAGCTGGAATCAGTGTTTGCAGCTCAATTCATCGGTCTGAGCAGACGATTACGACGGCCGTGCAAACTTTTCATGCTTTTGGAGTCAGCCATGATTTTGTGTTGGATGAATTTCACGTCTCTTCCACATACTGTATTTTTCGAAATAATGTGTATTGGTGTACGTATTAAAATTAATTATCCTGTGTAGGAGTGTATGGTAACATTTGCCATATGGGATAGTAGGTTTCACGGGGTACTATCCCACGGGGATAGTTGGTTTTTGTTTATTTCTTCAAACAAAACATGAAATGGTAAGAATAACCCATATCATGTGACTCCATTTTAACCAATCAGATGACAGAAATATATGCAAGAGGTGTATAATACGTTATACCCAGCTGTTGATGTTTTAATTCTAGACTACCTGGTTTTAACATGAAAAAAAAAACTAAAAAGAAAATCTACCTACAAGGGCATCAGCTCTGGAGAGCTGATGGTGACTATCCAGCACTGCTTCTATCATACTGCCTTGCATGAATATGGTGGGGTTGCCCAAAGGCTAGGCCCACTGCCAAAAACTGTGGATTGGTATCAAGAAGACATCTGGTCAATTATTTTTTGCTCAACTAAAACAACAGGGTCATTCCATGCCAATTCAACAAATCAAGTACACCATCACCTCATGGATTTCTTTCTTTTTTGGTGTATTGAAAGATATTTATGAGAAAACTGAAATCCTGAAATTTGAGCTCTGTACCCAATCTCTCTCTCTTTGTTTTCACGCTACAGCAATTTTAAATTTGAGGGGGGTCACCTCAAAAACATGTACCGTGTGAAATTCAATATTCAGAGGGCCTTAAGTAAAGAACTACACCCCTCAGATCCTTCAAACCTGGCATTCTGGATTACCTTTTGCTGCAAATTGCAAATATGTGATCAGAAAAAATGCACTTTGCTCCAATTTAAAGTTACAGGGGGTTAAAATGGCTCAAAAACCACTTGGACCATACTTGGGGGGGTCATAAATCAAAAAGTAAAAGTGACTTCCAATAACTTCCAAATTTGGGCTGGTGAAAGTTTATCTTGAATACTACCCTTGTGTACAATTTTATATCAGCTTTATTGGAAGAGATATAGCTGTTGCAAAAAACAAAAAGTCCAATTTGACCTTGACTTGACCCCCCCCCCCCTAAAAATCAATGTTAGACATTTTGCACCAAATTCTGCTTGAAAAATGTTTGAGGTGGGTCCTTGCTTAATATTAAATTGGTGTTGACCATGTATTTGTACTATATTGCTTTGACCATGCACGCATTTAGTATGTTTTTGGCTTGGTTTGATCCAATCATCTTGCCCTCCCCTCACCCCCCCCCCCCGTTTAACACCACCCAACCTACCCGGAAGTAGTATCAATTTTATACAGATAAAATGCAGTATTTTTTCATTGTCGTCCTGAAATTTGAGCCCTCAAATCCATTTCATAAACAAGTGGTTCTCGAACCACAAGTGTAGCCTGCTTTCGCGGGCCACCTTTCCTTCACTCCTCTTTTATAACTTGACTTCAGAGGACCTTTGATCTTTGCGATTGACCCTGGACCTTATTATCATATGAATATCCCCTATTGCATGTAAGACCTAAGTTTGGTTGCAATTGGACTTCAACCTTTCAAGAATGCCAATTTGATGTTTTCCGCCCATTAACTTGACCTCAGATGACATTTGACCTAGGTATGTGACCCTTGACCACATTATCATATAAAGGTCTCCAAGGGGCATACATGTACCAAGTTGTGTAGCAAGTGGACTTTTTCTTCTTGAATGAGGCCAATTTGATGTTTTAGCCCATTTTATAACTTTATCTCATGACCTTTGACCTTGGTATGTGACCTTTGACCTCATCTTATGAAGGTTCCCACGGGGCATCAATAATTCAAGTTCTGTATGTAGCTATTGGACTTTTACTTCTCAAATGAAGCCAATTTGATGTTTTAGCCCATTTTATAACTTGACCTCACATGACCTTTGACCTTGGTATGTGACCCTTGACCTCATTATCATATGAAGGTTAGCAAGGGACATCCATGATCCAAGTTTTGTGTAGCTATTGGACTTTTACTTCTCAAATGAAGCCAATTTGATGTTTTAGCCCATTTTATAACTTGACCTCACATGACCTTTGACCTTGGTATGTGACCCTTGACCTCATCATCATATGGAGGTTTCCAAGGGGAATCTATGATCCAATTTCTATAGCAATTGGACTTTTACTTCTCAAATGAGCAAACTTTATTCGAAACTTTAACCTTTGAAAACACAGCCATACGGGCACACAGACATACGGTCAGACAGAATTAAGGACTGGTAAGTGTCGGCTTCTGCAATTCTTGCAGGCGACACAAAAATGCTGTTTTAATGGTTAAAAGTGCATTTCGTGGTTCCAGCCCCTTCTGTTTTATTCATTGTTCACTAGATATCCTTGAGAAAAGCTTATTCACAACTTTTTAGCTGATCCCGACTTTGCTGTTTTGTGTTTTATGAGCACATGCTCGTTTCCCACAGTCCCATAGGCCACTGTGCTATAATTTATGTCCGTTTACGGACAGAAAATACAAAATTGCTAATTACGTACAGACACGGCCGAATTTGCACGTAAAATTTGGTACACATGGATTACTAATGTTACCAGTTCAGATGATATGAAAATCTCATCTTTTTTGAGGTAAGTCGGGGGGGACGAGGCTGTGGATCATGAAATGCCCCTTTAACCATCAATATTAACACAGTATTGAATAGGGCTTTGCAATATGCATTATTGCTTCTACCCTCAAACCACAAGTTTGTTTCCCACAGTGCTTGATGGGGCGTATGTGCAAGTGCCAGCCTCTCATATCAAGTAGAGAACACAATAAACATAAATCGGACAAGCACCTTTATTAAGTTACCATATCATCATATCATTATGGAAAATTTTCATGAAATTAATTTTTACAAAATTGAAATCCAGACATTCTGTTCCCACTTAGGCTTCTGTACAAAATTAAATTTTGACCAGTAGTCTAGATTGAACACTTAAGGGCATAACCTTCAGAATGGGACTCTTAAAATTTTACAGCCTGCCCAGATTACAAAGGATCCTTTTTAAACTTGTTTCTGGAAACATGTATTGTCATTTAAGTTTTGAGGAAAGTGAAATTTTGACTTTTTTGGTGGTCATATTCTGTACACAATTAGGTTTTGACTCAGTCATTTTTGACCTATTTAAGGTGTCAAAACCTCCTGTTAAACCAGGCTTAAACCGGTTTTAACCACCTGGTTTAAACACACCATTTTATCCGATCAACCCTGTTTTCAAAAAGCTTGGACAACACCAATGGATGATGTCCAAGCCCTGGGCTGACAGCGATACAACCGATATCCTCCGATGCTCAGACTTCTGGTACCATATATGTACCATGAACTTCTTCATTTTTTTACTCTATGGAGTAGGTGGCTGTCTTTAATCATATCTTAGAGACCAATTCTGGCCATCTATTTTTTTAAACCATCCTGGAATACTGCTTCATAAAATATTCTTTTAGTTACAAGTATACCTGTAATTTATTGGGATTGTCATGCTAATGCATTTACAAATAAAATAGGTTTTTATGATCCTAGCTACCTTTAGAGAGAGAGAGAGTCTGTCCCTAAACCTTCTCTGGATTTCTTATTGAAGAATATGCTCTTAGTTATATATATCTTCTTCAGCACTCTCTGGGTTGTTCAGTTGTGCCCTTTGTGCTTCGTTGTTTGCACTTTTCGGTACTCTGTTTTTTCTTTCTTCCTAAAGCTATTCAAAATACTAATTAAAAAACTAAATAATTAAAAAATAAGGAAAACTTCATACATGTAGAAACTTTAAATAAGACTTTTACAACATTGCTTAAAGAATAACATCACATTTTTGAGATGCACCACCCTCAATTTTCAAAATTTGAATATTTTTGCAGAAGTTATTTTGTACAATTTCTAGGAACTATAACCTTTGAACGCGGATGCCCAAAAATGCGTATTCATCATAAAATAAGCGATTTTGTAATTAGAATTGGGATCCCGAATTGTACTTAGCGCCAAGGCTGGAAATGCTAAGTTTATCTCCGTCCATTATGAAATAGTGCCACCCCAAAGAAAATGACCTCTAACTTGACTTTGCCTGAACCATAAAATACTAATGGATGAGCGTAGGCACATACATGGCACTCTTTCCCGACTATTTTCATATCGGAAGGCCGTTTCCAGCAGCCGTTGAATATATTATCTGGGATCTCCAATATTAATTATTCTAATGACAAAAATACCTTTTGTTTGCGGACACATAGACATTTTTGAGCTTAACCATTCACTGGTATAGTTTACTAGCCAGTTTCCAAGGCAAACCGTGTAAATCTCAATTTTTTTTTAAAAATTGGGGTGCTCTACAAAAAAATGTGCTACTATTGCTTTAATTTTAATCAATATCGAATGCAACTTCCACTACCAGGAAGTTTTTCATCAAACCAGAGGTATTCAAGTGAAATAAGTCATCTTTAAAACTTCTCTGAAAATGGTTGTGTTTACCATGAATTCATCATGAAGGTTAGTTCACTCAAATCATTTTAAGAATACTTCCCCAGATTATGTATAGACAATGCTTTATAAGTGGAGATCAATTTCTTTGCCTGCTGTGTTCTAGTTTAATTGTCAATTTTAATTGCCTGCTTTACTACCGCAGTATTGTGGGTTAGGGGTTCTCAAAGTGACAACATTCTAACCTAAGCCACTAACAAAATATAAATAATAATGAAATAACCTTTGAAAATGGTAGTGAATGCAAAGATAGAATTGCTGCCGTATGTGAAATGTAGTATTGTAGCCTTTGTTGCTATTGCAGCCTTTGAGAGATGTCTTTCTCAAAGAACTATAAGTTTGAACTTCCCACTAGAACTGTCATGTACATGGGCAATTATAGGTTGGGGTCATGCTATTTTATTAAAATATGATCTATGATCTTGGTAGAAAAGGTTTGGGAATATGTGCACTATATAGCTAGCTGCCTTGGTGGACAAAATAAGAATGGCCCAATTTAAAAATATAAAATTTTCCTCTTGACTGAATGTCTTGACCCCCTATGCCCCATCTGTAAAGTTTCACAACAATATTTCAATCTGTTCTGATATGAGAGCTAAAAACATAATTTTGTAAGCCCCACAGAATATACTTTGTAAATTTGGTTGACCAAAATGGGATACGTTTTATTCATCAGTCCAATCCAAATACCTTTTAGCACTAAGATTTCACAGCAAAGTAGCTTAATTTCTCCAGATACCAACATTTTGTCCAATCTGGAGTGCTGGTGACAAGGGGATTAGTGATTAGATCATGGACCTTTTAAGATTTCCAGACTTTTCCTAAAAAATAATGAAAGTCTTACTCAAGACGAAAATGCAGGAATTGTGATGATAGGTATCAGGTTTTACTTGCCTTAGGTTATTATCTCAGGGCCTGCCAAAACAGTCTGAATATCGATAGACCATTTTCAAAATTGGACAGATAGATGGCGCCCTTTCTCAATTTCATGAATTTGAGACAATCATCAGACAGTAGTGCACAATGTAACCAGCACTACCAATATTATATATTTCCCAATCGTAAAAATGGTCTAAAATGTGAATTCCCTAGTTATGAGCTAACCTGTGCACCAGCCATCTTGCAGCCATAATGTCCAGCCCAAAACTGAGTGTCTTTGCCTTTGTGAAAGAACCGAATGTAGCGCAATCCAGGCCCATAGTTGGAAAATATATGTTCAACCTGCATGAAACAAATATGATTCAGTGCATTAAGTAGTAGATTTATCCACATATAAATCCTTTTCTTTAATTACCTAGACAAAGGTAGTGTTTACCAGCTCTAATGAACTTTCCTTGTGTGCATGAAAACACTATAAAGCTCTTGTGAAAAGCTTCAAAGTAAATTGTTTTTGCCTCAATTCTGGTCATTTCAGTGAAAACAAGCGGTTCTCAAACCACAACTGTTGCTTGCTTTCACAATTCACCTTTCCTTCACTCCTATTATATAACATGACCTCAAACAACCTTTGACCTACGCAAGTGACTCTTGATCTTCTTATCATATAAACGTTACCATGTTGCATGTTTGGCTTAAGTTTGAATGCAATTGGACTTTAACTTTTCAAATTATGCCAATTTGATGTTTTCAGCCTATTTTATAACTTGAACTCATATGACCTTTGATCTTGGTACATGACCCTTTACCTCAGGGTTTGCAAGGGCATCTATGACTCAAGTTCTGTTGCAATTAGAATGAAGCCCATTTGATGTTTTCAGCCTATTTTATAACTTGAACTCATATGACCTTTGACTTTGGTATGTGAACCTTGACCTCATTATATGAAGGTTCCCAAGGGGCATCTATGATCCAAGTTCTGTAGCAATTGGACCTTTACTTCTCGAATGAGGCCAATTTGATGTTTTCAGCCTATTTTATAACTTGAACTCATATGACCTTTGACTTTGGTATGTGAACCTTGACCTCATTATATGAAGGTTCCCAAGGGGCATCTATGATCCAAGTTCTGTAGCAATTGGACCTTTACTTATCGATGAGGTCAATTCGATGTTTTCAGCCCATTTTATAATTCGACCTTATATGATCTTTACCTTGGTATGTGACCCATTACCTCATAATCATATAGGTTCCCAAGGGGCATCTATGACCCAATTTTCTGTAGCAATCAGACTTTTAGTCTCTCAAATGAGAAACTTTATGAATCTTTAACCTTCAAAAACACAGCCACACGGCCAGACAGCCAGGCAGAATTGAGGACTGGTACGTGTAGGTGCCTCCTGCTACTTGCAGGCGACACAAACATGAAGGTAGCACCTTCACCAGATCAAGTAAATGTATGTCATCAAAGTTGATGGGCAGAGGGTGCATTGGTCAATTCCACAATGCACCAGTTTTAGGAAATTTTACCTCAATAGGGTCATGTAATCCATGTCTTCTATGTAATCCCACAAAAATCCCTATTCTTAACACATAAAAACCCTGACTTTTATGCTCGTTTTAGCCCACAAAGCGTTAGTACTTAGGGAATTTTTAGCATGATTATGAAATGTCTTGTGGTTCTTAAACTTTTGGAACACTTTTTATCCCTAAGTACTGACATGTGTTTAGTACAGTACAGTATAGGCACATTGCAATGCATTATGGGATTGATTCAAAACACCCTCTGGTTGATGGGTAAGTGAGTGGATGCCACCCAAAAACAATTGTATGGTACATTTACAAAAAAAATGTATGGCTCTAAAACTTGATGTTTATAGAAAAATCGTCACTTGCCTTCTTGGTGCAAAACTGAATTTTTGCCTATTATACAATATGTGCCAAGATCTGTGGAAATTAACAATTTTGCCAACTCAATTGCAGATTTTGTGACATCATTGCGATTACCGTATTGTTCCTAATAAACGCCCCGGGGGCGGTGCATTTTTTCAAAAGGGAGGGCGTCTATTACAGTCAAAAATGGGAAGTCAAAATCCCGCAAAAATCACCTTACACACGCTTATTTTCGCTGATTACCAATAATACAAACGAATGAGCAGCCGGACTCCGTTTTCGCACCTACCGAGGTCAAAGTTCCATACTAATTAAACTATTACAACTGTTCACACCAGCGATTATGATACGGATAATGACTGTCCCGGCCATTAAATCCTGTGATTTAGGTTTGCTTAACTCATTTTCTTGAATTGTTTTATCCAAAAATCCTAGGGGGGGGGGCGTTTATTAGAGCAGGGGCGTTTATTAGGAACAACATGGTATATACTAGGTTTATTGGTACTTATTTTGGTATCAATAGAAAAAGGAGGACCACTGCTATCCTCTGGTAACATATTTAAGTATTGTGTGCTTTATAACATTTTTTTTTTTTTTTTTTTTTTTTTTTTTTTTTTTTTTTTTTTTTTTTTTTTTTTTTTTTTTTTTTTTTTTTTTTTTTTTTTTTTTGTAAGATATGACACAAAAAAGTCATGGTAAAACATGGGTAATGGCCTTTACCAATTCTTCCAAGTTGAATTTTGATTGACAGACTTAAAGTTTGACGTGTTAATGTTCCTTGTGTGCATTAGATTTGACTTCACGATTCCTTACTACTTTTTCGATCATCTTTTGAGGAAATACAGGTATCTTCATTAGTGTTGTTGAAATAAATTCTACT
>JAMKCH010060101.1:0-14726 GCA_023653785.1 Ophioderma brevispina
GCCTACATGTTCGCATTGATTGATACAACACATGAGGGTTTTTATTGTGGGCTCATAAAGATACCACTTAACTCACTTCAATTCAAATCACAACCACACTTGTTATTGTGGTCAACCTGATCTAATCTTGCCAACCCTCAAATGGTTATTATCCAAAGCAAATCAGCAGCATCCTCCTATACGCTAGTCGCTTTTTAACCAAGACTCGCATCGTCAGCGGACCCCTGGACCATAAAATTGGCAATCACAAGTGCGGCTAAATCTAGGTCATATTCAGCTAGGAATGAACCCTGATTGAGGGACCCGGATTGTAAAGGGTAAAAAATGGCAATTGTCGTTGTGGGGTACAATTATGGTGTGAGGTGGAGTGTGAGCAGCTGCACAGTCGGGGCAGATTACGATTCTAATCAGGTGACGAAAAGGTGCTGATCAGAATCTAATATTTGCTACCTTTACAGTACTTTGTTAGAAACAAGCATATCCTTCTCTACCCAAGTGATTTATCAAAGACCTTATAGCTTGATGTAGTCTTGCGGTAGGCCCATACCACCTTACACAAGAGTCTGCATGTATGTTTTGATGGTACTAGGCAGCATTGACCGGCTGATTCTAATCTTGATGATGCTTACTTTTCATCCTTGTGCATTTTGAGAGAGGGAAGGGGGTTTTAAAGGGACACAGGAGATTTTCTGGGATACAAAGTTCTCTACTATTTGCACTTGACAGATTTTAGGACACCTACTGAGAAGGTTCAAAGGTGATTGGACAAACAAGTAGAAAAGAAAAATAAAAACTATGTGTTGAACTTGCCTGTGTCCTAATAGGCCTCATAGAGAAGCATACTTGGACTAAATTATCGACCTACTGGGAAATAAAACATTTTGTTTGCCTTATGAATTTTAATCACTTTTTATTGGGTTTGACTTTTGCATAATTGTATCTAGGAGACCTGCTTTTTAGTTGAGAAAATTTGGCTTTTTTTTAAAAAAAACACCACATTGCTCTTTCTTTTCACAATTGTTTCATTCAACTCAATTTTATTCACATTTTAATCAACATTTTATTTGAACTCTTCTCTATCACTTCAGTATTCTCTCTAGATTTTGGCAATCCCTTCAATCAGAATCTGTCCTCCCGAATAGAAGAAACCCGTGCTAATCTTAGGGAGAGGAAGACGGTTGGGCGCTGTGAGAAGGCGCTACACTCATTCTTTGCGCAGAAAACCCGGGCGAAGTTAGTAGACAGCCGTAGCACCGGCGTTGGAGAAATGGATAGCATCGCCTACGGCTAGCGCAAGGCAGCTCCGAACTGGCGTCGTCCCGAAAAGCCATGAAGATGAGGAACACCGTCTTCAACGTCTTCAAGGTTGGCTAAAGTAGCGTCCTCCATGGCCTCGAAAGGGGCTACGGATGCAGATAGTCCAACACCGTGTTGAGGTTCCAGGAGGGTACAATCTTCTCTCCGGGGGTCTGGTGTTAAACATCCCATCGAGTAGAAGCTTGATGACGGCCAGAGGTCGTAAGTACTGGTTTCCCATCATCAAACCCTTGGGATCGACTGATTCGAAGAGCAGATTTGTAGTTCGGAACGGGGGCGGCCTCCAGTCCAGCCTCAAATCGCTCCGACAAGAAGTCTGCCCCCTGGCCTATCAGTGGCAACAGTGGGATCGAGATCCCTCTGTCGGCACCATCGGTAATAGACGTCCAGACGTCCAGAGTAAGTTCTGAGCGTGCCTGGGCGGCCCAGGTTAGGCAGCTCTCAACAAAAGGCCCTCCTCCTGGAGACGACTCCGGACAAGGGCCAAGCACTCAACCTCAGGTTGGGCTCTATCTTCAATTCGAAATTGCGTGCCGACCGATGTCCCGGATAGGCCAGAACCTGCGGTAACAGCCTTGCCGTACCTGCGGCAGGTCTACCATGGCCGAAACCACAGGTGTGAGGCCAAACGGGTCGATCATGAGACATTGCATTCCTCCTCTGATATCTTGCGAATAACGCGATGTATCAGAGGGGGGAAAATTCGTACGCTGTCATGGCCCCCCGCGGCCCGCCCACTGATAGACTAGAGCGTCCACCTGCGAATGCTCCGTTCTTGTGGGTTACCAGGTGAGAGTCATAACACCGGGAGCGGATGATTCCGTGTGCGATGCGAAGAAGACTACTATCGACGTGTTATAGAAACCTGTCGAATGATCACTTTAACGACCCGTGGGGCTAGGACCATGCTTCCGTTGGCCGCCGTCGCCCGCGAGTACTCTCCGCAATGTTGGTACACACCTGGAATGTGCGTCGCAACGAGGATTATCCCACGGCTGCAAAACAAGTCAGAAGCTGAATGGTGTTCTAAACAGAGCGTGGGGGACCTGATGCCCCCCTGCCTGTTCACAAGGCCACTACAGTCGTGTTGCCGGACTGAAATCAGACCCTTGCAGCCCACATCCTGGACTCGAACTCCCTGGGGGTGTAAACCACTGCTAGAAGTTCGAACAGTGTTGATGTGGAAGGACGCCTGTTCGTGCTGAGCTACCACTGACCGCACTCGATCCTCCCATAGATTGACCGCCCCATCCCCCTCCGACGCGTCTGTCGATATTACGTGTCGTGGAGGGAAGCTGAACTCACCCCAACCACGATGTTGTAGCGGAAGCCTCCCACACTCCATGACTCTCTCCGTGAGAATGGCGGTCATCTGGAATAACCCTGGTTACTGAGGACCGACTGGGTCGGTAAGGCGCCAGAAGGTGCAACTGACGGGCCCTCAATTTGAAGGCGACATCGTGGGACCTGTCTACCAGACGGCCATCACCCCAGCAACCCTGATCCAGGTGAAACGGCGGTCGTCATGCGGGCTCCGTGGGCACCATCCACACGATATCCATGTTCGCCCCCGCTGGGTTACGTTGGACAGCTTAACCCTGGGACCAGGTCTAGCTGTGCATCCAGAAAGATGGGGGTCTGTGTCGGAACGAAATTGGACTTCTGGTAGTTGACCAAGAAGCCCAGACTCGTCACTGTTTGCTACTACAACTCGAGTTGCCGCAGTTCATCGACCCTGGAGGGCTGCATACTAGCCAGTCGTCCAGAATAACCCACAGATTGATCCCCCGGCGCCGGAGGGTAGCGCTGCTACGTCCTGCACCACCCGGGTGAAAACCTGTGGGCGGTGGAAAGGCCGAAGGGGAGGCAGCGAAACAGGTACGCCTCTCCATTCACCGGAGAAACTGAGCCATGGCTGATAGCTCGGGAATTGTACGTGGAGATAGGCGTCCTTATCATTTTTTAATATATCACTTTTTTATTGGGTTTGACTTTTGCATAATTGTATTCTAGGATGACCTGCTTTTTAGTGAAAATTTGGCTTTTCGTTTAAAAAAAACACACCCATGCTCTTTCTTTCACAATGTTTCATTCAACTCACTTTTATTCACATTTTTAATATCAACCTTTTATTTGAACTCTTACTCATCACTTCAGTTATTTTTGGCTTCTTCTAGATCTGTGGCAAGCCATTCAGTATTGGACTTGTTCTTGAATTTGTTTTGTGACCTATACAATAAACCAGCATAATGTTTTCACATCACAACTGTATGCCCTGTGAAAACCACTTAAATATTAGAGGCAACCTTCAAAAATTTACATCCCATATGAGCTCAGGCAGTACCATAAACTAAATAGTTACTTTCCAGAGTGCCATTCCCTGATGGTTCTCTTCCAGAACTGATTTCTTTGGGCATCTCTTTTTGCATCCTACTTACTCAATGGCCTGGTGAAGGATCCTATGATTTACAATATCTCTCCACCAAGGACCAGTTCAGTGAGTTATAACGTATACAACATTGACATAAACTGACGCTTGTGTGTTCTGTGTATCATCTTATCTAACACAAACCAGGATGTGTATTTTCAAAACACTGGTGGAATGAAAGGTACTCTTGACTGTGCAATGGAATTGAACTTGCTTGGCTCATATGGAGCATTAATGGTTTTTCGAGCTCCATAGATGTTTATTTTAATTTAGATTCACACGCTATGTGTGTATAACTGATGTTTAAATAACACATAAAGTCAATGAGGTGCACAGATAAAGGTGCGCCAGAGAGTTCACATACAGCTGGTCCCTAAAACATTGAAATCCATGATTTTAATATTGACTAATTCTTATCTTCAAACATATCCGTTAGCTGAAATAAAGCAACAATGGGATCTGAATTGGAGAAATCTCACAAAACACACATTTTTGTCCATAATATCAAAATCAAAAATTAAAAAACATAAAAAAAAATTTTACTAACTTTGATTTTAAGTCCAAAAAACACACGAAATTGTCTAAAGGAATGACCCAAAATGGACTTTTTACCTATAAAACAGGCTAATTAGGAATCGGAGAATCCAATATTAAAGCAATAATAACAGCACATTGTTTTTGAAGAGGCGGTCCACTTGTCCAAATATTTTGAGTTTTTGCACAGTTACAGATTGGTAATTCACTGTTTGAAAGAGCGCTTCGTTAAAGCCGGCACAAAGCGTTTTCGCGTCTGAAAGACCCGATCCACATAGACAGAGCCATCGACTCCCCCAGCTGTAGCGGGCTCGTAGCGCCAGCTCCACCGCCTCCAGAGAAGAAGATTCCTGACCGGACGCCTCGCCCTCCACCAAAGTTCCACCAAAATGATTGGTGAGCAGATGGAGAAACTTGACAAGCGAATCAGTCCCGCTCACTTGCTTCAGCTCGCTTGAAATTCTTCCTCCTCCCAAAAGGCGATAATCATGGGGGGCAGCAGAACCCCGCGGACAGCAATTCTGAGCGATATTGCTGTCCATCGAGGGCTCCCTCAAAATTCTTCTCATAGTCTGCGCTGTGCACACACGAAGCGTATACGTGTAGGCCCGCTACGAACGCTCAGACCCACGGACTGTCTTTCCGTAGTTCCAATGCTTCATGCCTCAGGAATTCCTTGTGCATGAGAACAAGGAACGGACCCGCGTCGGCTGGACCCAAGCCCCTAGCTTATGCTCCCCCACCTGGGTTCTGGCTTAACCCTCGTCTCCGCTAGCCAAGGCCATGAAAGCCATAAGCCCTGATGCCGGCGGGGATCAGAGCCGGAACATGTTCAGTAATACATGTGGCCTTGCGGCTCCGCGGCGATGAGAGGCCCCACATCATCATCACCAACCCCCTCCCTGCCGCTGTCCGATCGGGACTTCGGAATCTATGGGGGAATGAGCCACATTAGCAGGTGGCAGCCCTAAGCTGGACCACAGCTACCCGTTGACAACCGGAGCTCTATCGTGCGACGGTACCTGCGACAGAGCTGCTACCCCGGATACAACCCCCGCCCACGGCCCCCACGGCCCCCCCGACGAGGCCATGGTGGGGAGGTGTAAGCCGGAATAGGACAGAAGCGGATAGCCGTGTTACCCTGTGGGCCAAAGTATTTGGCCGAGGGTAAGCAGGATACCCCGGTTCAACACGAGGGCGATGCACATCGATAGCGAAGCCCGGCGGCGCCGAGGGCCAACCCAGTTGGCCAGCGGCCACGCCCGCTGTTCCCCTCAGCTGGCATGCACCTATCAAACACTAGCACCCCCCTGTTGCCAGGCCAACCCCACGGGTGTTGTGGCTCTAGCATTCATGCTGGGCGACTGTAGGGAACGGCCATTGGTCTATCTTATAACGGGCCCTGCGCCTCCTTCACCTGCTATGTTCCCCGAAACGACTTCCACTCGGAAGGCTTTGTATGCCCAAAGAATGAGCATTGAAAGCCTGTGAATAGGCATTGTTCCGGGCATCGACCTGCAAATCCCCCGATGAATGGGGCCATTGTCTGGCTTATCCAATCGGATTAGGATTAGGCCAAGGCCCAGACCTACAGGGTATTCGCTAGGGTCGATGCGGCCTGCAGCTGAAACCCCCCGCTGGGACAGGAGCCAAAGGCGTTGAGACCAGCGTCGTTGAACCCCGCAAATCCCCCCCCGTACCGTAACGGAGGAAAGAGGAGCAACGACGTCGCGGTGTACCGGCCCGCTCGACAGCGGCTGGATACAGCTGATTGCTGAAGCAGCGCGATACATAACATGGCGGAGTCGTCGCCGTGCCGCGTCCCCTGGACATCGCAACTGGCGCGGACCACACGCGACAAATCACATCACTACGCCAATACCAAAACAGCGAAGTGACGTGTGGACGCAGTGACGGTGGGAGCCGCCATCGATGCATGCACCGAGCAGCGCCCCCCCGTTTAACAACTAGCCCGTACCCCGCCCCCGATGCGCGTAAGACCGACATTTGTTAGGTCCGAAGACCCGTAAACAGTCGTGAGCCTCCGGCTTAGCAGCAGCGGAGGAACACCCGTCGCTAGCGGGTCAGAAGTCCCGCATCCCCTATGCCACCAGCGAGACGAAGACCACAATGGAATACGCTCTGGTTCTCGACTCCAAGCGCGTCAAAGTGCCCCTCGGAAAGCCTGAATATCAAAGGGTACCCTTATTCGCTCTTGGAGCAGGACCGGTGGCTTGAACAGCGTGGTGAGGGTCCCATGTCGGTAGCTCGACAGCGCAGGCTTCGCACGCACACAGAATTGCGGCATTGCCGTATAACAGATCTAGCCCTGGCCTCCTCGATGGTAATGTTAAGAGACGCCCACGCACGACTGGCTACCGCTAGGTGATGAGCAGGCACCAAAGTGCAGGGATTCTATTTAATAAATAAGCTAAGTCTAATATAGTATTTATTTACTAAAGCAGTTTTTCAATCACTCCAACACTTTTTATCAAAGCCAGGGACCTCATGACACAAGCCTGCATGAAGCTAAGGAACCGATCATTATACCATTGTGCAAGCACCATTGTGTGAAGAAAGTATCGTGCATAAAATTCTAAAATGGTAAACCAACCGGGGAGCGCCATCTTTGAACGAGAAACGAAAGCTTGCCATCCATTTCAAATTACAATCGCACAAGCATTGGTATCACCAATATACACCGCCCCATAATAATCCTTAACACATATATAAAAGTATTACGAGTGGGGAAATAAGACTATCGCTAAATTAACGTGGCACAGAGCCACGCCCTACGCTAGTCAGTCTATGGGTATGACATTATGCGGTATGGTGTGACAAACCGGCGACGCGAAGCCAAGGTATAAAGGCCTTAAAATACCGATTCGCAAAACGAAAAGTGACAAACCCCGTCCCAGGGACTAATAATGACAATTGACAGATTTTCACAGCAGTTCGGACCACACGAGTAGCAAATCTGACCAAAAATTCGACCAATTACGGGAGCTAAATAATTAACGTTACCGCACTTGTCGAACCTAAGACGAAAAGAGGAAGCGGAATTGTGGGTATGACGTCACTTGGTGAGGCTCTGTCGTCATACAGGTGATCGAATGAATATATTTAATGTGGGAATATATTTTCATGGAGGTTCTGCATCTGGACCGACCAGCCACGCAACCGCCCACACAATCCCCAGCAACCACCCCCCCAACCCAAACTACCCCACGGCACCATGCGCCACGAAACCCCACGCCCCCCCCGAGGCCACCCCAACACGGCTATCACACCGCCGATGCACTCTAACCGCTCGCTCACGTTGAGCCGGCGAAATGTCACACCCAGACGCGCTGCGGCTCCCCGCGGCGGCACACTTCACCCAAACCCGTCTACTATACACGAGGCCGGTTCGCATATCCCCAGACTCACCTGTCAAAGCTGCCACCTTTGGTCACCGCACAAGATGTCTCACACGCAGGGCCCGCGCCACCGAGCCCCCGCGGACACCACACGGGCTGTTGGCAACTAGGCACATGGTGTACCGGAGCGTCTCTAGCGCACAGCGGATTACGCGACGTCACGCAGCTTCGCAAATACCCCCTCCTGGCCAGACCAGTAGGCTAATCCTCCTAGACGAGCTGCCCCGGGAATTCCGGCGAGCGGACGCACCTCGCCGGCAAGAACCACCTTTTTTGAACACGGCGATTAGCGGGACAACCGCGGCCGGCCGCTTAGCCAAAGCTCGCGCGGTAGCTAGTGCCACGAGCAACCCACGCTCCTCCCCTTGCACTTTGTTACAAATCAACATCGTATTGAGTAAGTCAATTCCTGTATGAGTCCAGGCAAATTAAGTTAGAGGCAATTTTTCATGACCTGGCACTATTTCATTATGGCGGACCGAAAATTGGCATTTCCAGCTCAGCCTTTAAATTACAATCAGTGATCCCCGATGCTAATTACAAAATACTTCTTTTTATGACAAATATACCTTTTGACATTGTATTTCCAGGAATTGGTTGCTATCCAATACCAGCACAACTGTGTAAAAATCTAAAATTGTGAAAATTGGGGGCGACACTCTTCAAAATATGTGCCATCATTGCTTTAATGATAAAAATCCTTAGTTCAAGTGAAATATTAGACACTGCAATAATCGGCAATGGAATGCGATTTGAAAAAGATTTTTGAATTTACAAAACAACACTAAAGTCAGATTAAAATTAATATTATAATCATGTTCACAACTTTCCACTGTATTTTTGTAGCATGTTTCTGTAAATATCACTGCAATAATTACAACCACATCCCATGCCCCCCCATGGCTTCCATTCCTTTCATAAGAGATTACCTTCATACATACTTGATTGACGAGAAACATCCATCCATCCCTCCCACATACATAAGGGTGTGCCATGTAATCAAAGTGGCCCTCACCAGCTTAGTAGTCGGCCCAGAATTTAAAAAAAAAAAATTACAAGTAGGGAAAGCCATTTCCAAATTAGGTCATCCCAAGAAAGAATCAAAGAATAGACTCAATGTATAAGCATACTGATGACGTTTGACCTTCCCATCTGTTTTTACCTAACATAGACCCCTTGTCCCCATCGTATAAGCATACCAAGTCGAACTTAATCATCACTGCCTAAAGAGTTAAGTCAACGATCTTGAATAACAGAGCGCCGACTGTTGGCAGGTTATTGCCAGTTTGTTTGCAAACTAACCTAACCTCATCTCTGATAAAAGGCAAAAATGAAAAACGTCACCAAAGTTACTATTATTTTAGAAAAATGTACTTATTTTGTTCACAGAAATCGTGTTATGTATAATATCTATTTTTATTACAATTTCAATAAACAATACTCATATTCCCTTGTTTTCATCGAATTGAAGGAAGCGGACCAGCTAAATCCAATAAATTCTTCAGGAAAGTGTTGCCATTTTGGTGGCCATTTTTTTTATTTTTTTTATTTTTTTTATGCGTTTTGATTTTGTTTTTTGTGGTCAATACTGACAGGTATCTTTAACGAACCCGGTCTGAAATAAACGCTAAACTTACAGAATTGTTTAGTCAATCTTATCAAGCCCGCAACATCCCCCGCAAATCAATGAACGTGACGCTCATTTTTTCTTGTTATTGCATTCCCGGAAGGGGATTTTAGTGTACGATTGCTGATAATGTGTTAGCAACGGCAACGTTGACATTTAAGATGGCGATGACCGGGCAGCATAAGACCAGCATCGTATAGGCTGTCGATCAAAAATTCCCCCTTTGTGCGCAATTTTGACATAAAGCCTCTCCTATTTTTGTTCCGACGATATTCCGCTACATTTCTGTAAGTAAGTTTCCTTTACCGGGTATTTACCCTCACCGATAGCCAGTGGTTCCAATGCCGGCTTTCAGAAAATCAGATTGTGATGCAGAACATGTAGTGTGACGTCATGGCTAGCTGAGTCGGCTTCATTTTCCTCCGCTGAGCATGTGCCTATTTTATTCAAGCTCGTTGGTTCAGCACAGTAAGTTGAAAAAGTCAACCAACAGGTGTATATCAACATACTGACAAGCAATTCCCTAAGTGCCCCTGACGACCTTTGACCCCTCATCCTTTACCCCACATAAGACCCCTTGTCTCATGTATTTTTTAACATACCCAGTATGAACTTGATCCTTGCTGCACTAAAAAGTTCCAGTCAACACTTGACTCAATTAGAGCGCCGACTTTTGGCAGGGTTATTGCCAGTTTGTTTGCAAACTAACCTAAACCCATGCTCTGAAATAAAGGCAAAATAGAAAACGTCACCCAAAGTGACTATTATTTTAGAAAAATGTACTTATTTGTTCACAGGATATCGTGGTTTGTAATAATATATAGTTTTTTATTACAGATTTCAATAACAATCCTCATATTACCTTTGTTTTTCATCGAATGAATGAAGCGGACAACCAACCTAAATCAAATAAATTCATCAGGAAATTGTTGCCAATTTTGGGTGCCCATGAAGCCAGTTTTTGGGAATTTGCTGAATGCAGTGATTTTTTTGTTTTGTTCAATACTTCAGTTATATTTAACGAAACAACAGGTCTGCAATACGCTAAAATTACAGATTTTTAGTCAATCGTTATCAGCGCCAATCATCCCAGCAATCAATACGTGGCCCGCTCATTTTTTTCTTGTTAATTGACACTTCGGAAGGGGAGTTTAGTGTACGATTGCTGATAATGTGTTCAACGGTCAACGTTTAAAGTTTAAATGGCGATGACCGGCAGCAGAAGACGCATCGTAAGCTGTCGATCAAACATTCCTCCCCTTTTTTGCGGCAATTTTTGACATAACACCTCGCTATTTTTTTGTTCCGACGATATTCCGCTACCTTTCTGGAAGGTTAGTTCAGTAAAATTGTAGTTTAAGCCTCACCGAATATCCAGGTCACAATGCTGGCCTTTCATAAATCAGATTGTGATGCAGACTATGTAAGTGTGACGTCATGCTCGCTGATCGGCTTCCATTTCCTCGCTGAGGTGCAGGTGCTCTAAATTTATTCAGCTCGTTGGTTACATTACAGTAATTGAAAAAATGGGCCAACCAAAAGGTGTATACTACACAATATAACCCGAAAGTGACCCCTGAATGACCTTTGACCCCAAATCATCTTTTTACCCCACATAGACCCTTTCGCAATGTCTTTTGTATAAGCATACCCAGTATGAACTTGATCCATTGCTGCACTAAAATTACAGTAATTGAACATGTGTCAATCA
Source organism: Ophioderma brevispina (assembly GCA_023653785.1). Taxonomy (NCBI): domain Eukaryota; kingdom Metazoa; phylum Echinodermata; class Ophiuroidea; order Amphilepidida; family Ophiodermatidae; genus Ophioderma; species Ophioderma brevispina. The sequence goes on from JAMKCH010060101.1 coordinate 11,037, forward strand.
AACGGTGTATACTAAATGTTTGACCACACTCACCTCAGACTGACAGCCAACTAGATAGCCACACAAGTCTGCCGACATACGACCTTTCCGATTGCATCGGACAACCAAAAAATGAGAAATTCCCCTAGACCTTTGCCTCAGGAGGTGAAATGTATTGATTTAAAATGTCCATTTTTAAAGTAAAGAAATATGTAATACAAAATATCAGTTTTAATATTTTCTTCACTATGAACTAGTAACATCTCAATTTTGATTTGATAAAGTGGAGGGACGATGTTGACGATTCCAGTCACCACCTTTGCATGTTATTGAATGAGTTTGAATCCTAACAAATATTTCTTTACATCACATGATCAGCTTTAGTCCATTTGATACTTTTACAAGCCCTCGTTTATATTGACCATAACTTATTTTTTGCCCATCCCTTTTATTTTTGGTACCAACACAAGTGGATCTTGAATACAGGTTGTAGATTTACAATTCCTTCTATGTTTGAAACAAATTCATGAGATTATTCATAATCTTGGGTCTTCAAATTCTAAATTTATTTTTCACAATAAAATATACATGCTACTCCGACTCTCAAATAATGCACATGCATTTCAAAACAATAAATGCATAAAATTTGTTCAACACAGCAGTCCAATCATGCTCTTAATGCATCCATTTCATACCTCCATATTGCATTTAGCATAGCCACTTAATTTATATATTTTATCATCAATCTCCCTACATGGAAATGCTTTTCCCGAAAGTAATTTAATACTGTGTCAGTGATCGATGCCACATAGCGTCTCAAATTTTCACTAAAACTTCGGCAAGAAGCTCAGAATTAGCCATCCTAGTGGGACACCTTTCAAGGAGGGCTACTTGAGTAACCTGGCTTATACAGGGTGAGGTTAAAAAAAAAGAACCAAATTCACAGTAGGTTATTCAATGTTTAAAAATCTGTCAAGAAAACATATATTAATGAAAAGCCAGTTTTCTCATGTGTATTTCATAGAGATAGATGTAATAAACGGCTAAAGTGGACGGCCAGTTTGATTCACGAGCTCCTGGTGGACGCTGGATGTTTACCGTCCAGCCTTACACCTAACTTACAGCACGGCAAATGCAATTTCTTTTGCTTTCGCCAGGCGACCCTCTCTTATTAAATTTTCCATTTACATCCAAGAACATCTCAGGCCAGCGGTTAATGCAAACTGTTTATCGTGCGCAAGATCGGGCACGGTGTTTTTGCAGATTTTTCAACTGCTTCCAAATAGCCTGTTCTGAGTTGCTATGACGAGTGTGACTATTTAACAGTAGTAGTTCACAGTTGTAATATTTTAATTAGTATTGAACTTGACCTTGGTAAGTGCCAAAACACATCCCCTCTCATTCATTTGTATTATTTGTAATCCGCGAATAGCGTGTTCGTGCCATTCTAAAGAAATAACCTGGAACAGTCCAGAGGCCTTGGTGTATTTGGGCAAGTCTTCCAAGGGAAATCTCATTTTAACGCCGCGTTTTAATTTACTAGGTTAGCCTTAATGGACCTTTTATTTAAGCAGCAAACTCGAAAGGGCCATGTACCGGTGAAAAATTCCTTGTGGGTGAGTTGGAATGAGACAAACTGATGGTATGGTTAATTGTATCATTGAACATTTGCAAGCCTTTGATGCCATTTGTGTCCTTTGACTTAATCTCGGGGTTCCCAAAGGCTCTCGGAACAAGGCACCTTAAAATTTGGTATTCATATGTTTCAATATTTTTTTACCTTTACCCCTAGATCACTAAGGGGGGTTTGTTTTTAATTTCCATAAAAAACAATTGCTTTTAAAGAATATTTTGTACCATTCATTACTTTTTTCAACGTTGACACTGTATTTTTAACTTTGACTCAAAGGTCAAATATCCTAGGGTCAAGAGCGGCATGTTTAAGTGTCTCTTCACACCTTATGACCAGGTTTGGTGATGGAAAGTTGCACACAGAAAGTTACTGCAAATTGTTAACCTTTCCCTTTATACATGTAGTACATACATAACATTCTTCTAAAATCTATAGACTAAGTGCATTTTCCAAAGACCTTTCCTTTAATAACCACATCAAAACTGTTAATTCCCCCCCCTTCCAGGTTTAGCCTACGTTGACGGGGTAGAGTTTATTCTACATTCTAGGGCTTAAAATCAACTAAGCCTACTTGGATATTGAAAAAAAAGCCTAATGGACTCTGCTACCGGCAAAGTGTTAACAAGCCATCAAAAAGAAACCTTGTGCATATCCCGCGTCTTTTCTCCTGCAGGGCAATACGACAGAATGAGACTGACATCGAGTGGGAGTTTTATACAGCTGCACAGCCTTTCCAAATTGCTTTTTACAAAAACAATAAGTGTGTCCTTCAGTGCTCATTCTCTCCCTAGTTTCATGAGGCCGCCTTCTTTTGAAGGTTGCAAGGAACTCTTACATGCAGATCATGCTTAACTTTCTGCAATTTATTTAAAGCCAATTTCAAGCGATTGCAGAGGGATGATCAATTTGCATACAAATGACAGAATATCCTCCAAAGAATGGTAGCGCTCCATATGCCCTCCTACATTTTGAATTCACTTAACCGATTAGGTCCTGCCAATTGATTTAAGTGACATTCATCATCGGCTGACTTAAATGATGTTGGTTCACTTTGGTTCTAATGTCAGAAAATGCATGTGATCCTTGCATTTGGTTACAATTATACACAACCAGATTCTTCATAGGAGTCCCTTTGAAGTACCTACATGGTACACAGGTCAGGCAGACTGTACCTTAACCACAGTGTTATGGTACTCTCAAGTAACTGCAGAGGTACTGATTGGCCTCTATTATGTACCTATCAGTCACCTGGAAGACAACAGCTGTTTACCTAGGTACACATGGTAAACAGCTGTTGTGCATCAAGTGTGGCTTGCATACTTCACAAGTCTCTAGCCTTAGGTCCTTCATCAATAATGGATCGTGGGGATTCCCTTGAAGTAGAGCTAGGATTACACATGGGGTAGGTGAACTTGTGAGTTACACCAAGAGGAAGAATTCAGCTGTGAAATGATTATAATACTGCTGTGTATGATTGTATGAGCTAGCTATACCGTAACTACTCGGGTATAAGGCCACCTTTGGGTGTAAGCCCACCCCAATTTTTAAAGAAACACAGGAGCTAGCATACACTCGGGTATAAGCACAGGTGGTCATTTTAGCATTCAGGAAACAATGTGGCAGTAATTACACAAACAAAATCGTATTTTAAAACTTGGAACTATTCTATAGAGCCATCAAAGTAGGGCCCAATGCATTGGGATGGCTTGTTTGCTATAATTACTTTGAGGAATGTGATGGAAAATGGAACTTTCATTTTTAATGTTTTAATATCTGCTACAACTAAAGTGATACTTGCTCCCAAGTGCTAGCCCCTCCCAGGGTATAAGCCCACCCCTATTTTGAAGTAAAATCTTCCTGGGGGTGGGCTTATACCCAAGTGCTTATGGTATTAGCAAGTAAGCGTAAACAAAAATTGTGCCTACTGCAACCTTATTAGTTTACAAGACACCCATCTGAAACTAGCAATGCAGGATTCTAGCTATGCTGGGTGGTGGTGGGCGGGCCCACCTGGCACTCTTTTTTCCACCCGGCATTCAGGTTAATTTTGAGTCTATATACCCAGCACTCTAGTCTCA
>JAMKCH010060103.1:0-24211 GCA_023653785.1 Ophioderma brevispina
TAAAATCAATAAAAAGAATTGAGATTGCGTAGGTTCATTCTACATTTAAGCAGAGTAAAGTGTTTACAGATGATTACATTGTGCAAGAACTTGAGCCTAACTCTTGCTTTGGAAAGGACTGGGCGCATAAAGGCAATTTTATGCATTTATTGCCTCTAAATTAAGGTATTTGCATATTACAGAGAAACGACAGGTTCAAAATAACAAAAAAAATGATCATCAACAATATCCTTGTGAATTTGCCACATTTTTTGGTACCAAGGTCGATATACTTGGATGGTGTATGACCATTTTGACCTTTGACCACTTGTGTAAGGTCACTAAAGGTCAACAGAAAAAATGGCAACATCGCTTTTCTGAATAGGTCATACCCAGTAGTATACGTTGATAGTGGTTGCCAACAATTACCATGAACTCACCAAATTTTACATAGGCCCTTCCACTAGACAAAGAAAACTGCACCACCTTGTTTTGAACTTAAACCTTCTATCTTAATGTCCCTATAAACACCATGCTTTATTAAATCCTCATCTTATTACATAAAGACGGCATATTCAGCTTATTTCACTTCAGGTCGATCTAATACATTGTAAGCATTCCAAATAAGGAAAAAACCCATGTTTTAAAAAAAAATTGGGGGTGCTCTTTCTGGAAATGTCCTCGTTTCAATGAGATTGATAGGCCTTGTGGATCATGCGATTTTCAATAATTGCAATGGCATTGCATGGTAGGGGTCCTTGAATTTTTTATTTTGAACTATTTTCAGTATATTCAATCATTCTAATATATAATATAAAACCCAGGATAAGTCCTTGCACTAAAACAGGAATTTAAACAACTTTCCAGTTTTCTTTCCACTTTCATTGCCCATTTTCTTCGCAGTTTTTTCCACTGCGAAAACCTGCCAAACCATGCCACACCTTTTCATTTAAAACACACTTTTTCTCCAAGTGTTATCAACTATTAGCTAATAACAGCACAATTCCCATGGTGCAGTTCAATACTTTCATTCACCATTTGTATTGAGCAATACAAAAACCCCCTGTTTTTTAGTATGCTTTATGATACCCAGGACATGCATGTCGCTGTTGTTAACATGTGCCCATCAAAGGCTTCTGAACTGAGCCCTGGGTATATTAGCATGCCTTACCGTATAGTGTATCGATGCTGTAACAACTCAAACTCCTTTCACTCATTATCATAGGCATAAATAAGACAAAATTTTGGTCATTATATTTGTCATAACCCAATTGAAAATAAAAAGTCGCTCCCACCCTGATAACAAAATAAAACTGAACCCGTGCAAATGTCACTCTCCAACGTCCCATAAGATTACTTATTGTAAAAAGATCATTTACCTTCCTCACAGTGGTATAAAATTATGATGCTTATCACTTCCTAGTAGGTTCGTACACAGTGCCGTACCGAGTCAGTCGACTCAGTCAGGGGAAAAAATTTTCCCCAATGTCTTTTCAAAACGCAGAGGGCAAATTTCAGAAGTTTTGGTGATTTGCTCCGATTAAGTTATATAACATTTTTGGTCACCTTACAGATTATTTAGGACAGGCCACTGGATTAACCATCTAAATAGTTCCTAAATAGGCAAATCTCTATAAACATTAACTAATGTGGACATTAACTAAGTGGATTCCATCTTTTTGGTTTATCAAATTCCAAGTATCTGACACCTCCCGCATAAATCCTGGTTCGTGCTTCTCAAGTTCAATTGCAAGGTTGTCATGATGTCTGTTTCTTCATGTCACGCTAACATTTGATCGTGGCCACTTTTATTCACTATGTAAATGCTGCTGCAATTATTCCGAAATTAGCTTGCACGTTTCTGGGCCGAAAACGAAACAACGCGCATGACTTCAACCCTTGGACCGGAGCTCGAACTAGTATAGTCTGTTACAATTTTACACTAGTATTGTGAGGGTTATCTGGAGCTACAATCAACCCCTCTCTAAAATTTTTTGGTGGATACTGCTTGTCTGTGTAAAAAGGTCTTCAAATCTTATGATTCTTCACTATCAGATGACCCAGAACCAGAGTCACTGTCTGCATATCCACCGTAACAAACTCAATCCACCAGATTTAGGTTTTCTCACCTTCGAATACCGCAGTCTGTTTCTGGCTGCTTCACTAACCCTTCCTGAATACTGCTCATTATTCCTGCACTATCCAATGGCCCACAGAAACTTCATCAATCATGGAGTCTCCTTCTGAATTAGCAACTTTGGAATCACTCGAATCGAGACCGTTGACCATTCGTGTTTGATTGAACGTTTCTCGTTGATATTTTTGCACTATTTTCTACTTCGTTACAATTCACTTGAATTAGTGATACTTCCAATGCATTTGGTATCATTTTAACAGAGTTGTCAACATTTTTGTTTGTAGTTCTCCCTGGGTGCTTTTACTATTTTTCATCGGTTTGGTAGACTTTTTGACCTTCACCAGTCCTGCTAATGCCGATTTTGATGATGACAATCCTCCGACACTCACTTGCCAGATTTCTGACTTTTTTAGCCGCACACAAGGCGAAGCGCCGGGTGAGTCCTATAATTATAATGGCAAAAATTGAATCATAAAGCAACAGGTGTGTCCCAAAATCACGCTCCCCAAATCAACGGTTTTATGTGCCCGCATGAGATGGCAAATTATCGCCAAGACCCCCCCCATAAGACCGATGTCTTTGGTTTCCATAACCATAAACTGAATACAAATACCGTATTCTTCTAATAAACGCCCCCCTTAATAAACGCCAAACGCCCCCACTTACTTTTTACATGAAAAAGACAACCCTCAAATTAAACTCCCCCAAACGTTTTGATGCCGAAGGTCGGCCTGCAACTCACCAATTTGTCCAAACAACAAGTTACACTGCCAAATTAAGCACAGATACCCTTTGTAGTGTAGATTTGCAAAAATTGCATCTTTTAATTGGCAAATATTGGTGCAAGGATAATTATAGCTATTATATAGCGGGTAAAAATATCAGCGACTTTCGTCTGTGGGCGCGGCCATATATTGAAAGGACAAGCATGTTTTTGATATCCTATTTCTGAAGAGCAACGGTACATTGCCATATAGGCTCAGCTGCCAACTTGTACTATAGGGATAGGTCTATATTTTGTAAAATTGTTTTGAAGTGGCCAAAATAAGAGTACGGAATTGCCGAATTCCCCTAAAAATATGGAATTAAGAGCGCAAATACTAATATTATAACTTGAATTGATAAACAGCTGCAGTAATAGACTATATTGACCAAATGACATAAATAATGACACGATATCCTTGACCTTGGTCGGTTAATTTACATCGTATAGCTGTTGTTGATGGAAGCTCTTGTAAAACACAAATACGTAATTCAGGTCGTAACATGTCTTTCTGTCCTCCATTGTTTTTGATGCGACTCTTTCCTGCCCTACCCGCCCCATCCCCCCCCCAAAAATGGGTAGTTTCACAGCGTTTCGGCGCGGATTTCCCTCTGTTGCGATCACATGGTCGCTAGTGTACCATGCTGCAACTATGGAAAAGTGATAGTAAGAGTAAAAATTAGTGGATAGTAAAGGAAAGAAATCAGGCAAGAAAACCATGTTTTAAAGAGGAATATAACAGTCAATGCTGAAATGATTGGTAATGTGCGGTCGTTAGTGTGATAAGCTGATTTTGCCACTGCAAGATCGATGGAGGTTGATAGACAAAAGTAGAACAAAATCCGTGGGAGAAGGGTAAGGTAACACCGAATCATCGCGAATCATAAATTATTTTGCACAGCCCGGTCGGGCGTCATATTGCGAAAAAGGTTAAAACCTCACAAAAACAAAAACGGGCACCTGCAAATACGGGATTTCTGAGTACTGAAAGGGAATTTTAAAAGTGGCAGTCTGCAGAGGGTAGCTGCCGATGTTTTTTAAGTAAATATAATGGAACAAATGGACATCAACTAAACGCCCCCTTTGAAAAATGCAAACGCCCGGGACGTTATTAGAGGATATACGGTATTCTCTTTATGAGTCAAAATAAGCTCATTAATTTTCAGGAATCTTGTTTTTATGCTTTAACATTAAACAAACCTCAATATTGTCTGTGGGAACAAGTTGGCGGCCAATTGCATCCCTGTTGGGGGAACCACACAACCCCAGAATACACCCCTTATGAAAAAGTTGAAGAAACGCCTTGCTGAAATACGAGTGTATACATTGTGACATTTTTATAAAAGGTGGATTTTTCAGACAATGTATGTGTAATCTGAGGTACATCTTCAAAAGAACTCATTCTACAGGATTGGAGTCTATTTCCATCCTTAAGCTTAGGAAGTTCTATGGCGACTTTTACTATTGCAATGAAACTAACCTCCGTCAGAAAATCTGTGGGTCTATGTTGCGATGATACTGAGGTTGCGAGGAGAATGTGATGTTGCTGCTTATTCATCATCACTGCTGGGTCCAGAAGTCTCTTGACAGTTCCATCCTGAGTCTTGCCAACAAATTTCCTGAAATTTAAAATTGGGCAATTGGTTTAGGCCAGAGAATAACAAACACAGATGGTAGGAGAAAAGATAATTCTTAGAATTATTGTTCTTAGCTTTTAGATCAGCATATTGGGAATATTGTTGTGCTGCTATGGCACTTACAGGGCTAAAAGTGCACCCTTGCAAAATATAGGTCTAATATAGGGCCAAAAAACAAGAATATAGGGATAATATAGGGAGAATCAAGAAAAATTATAGGGAAAATATAGGAAGTTGTATGTATTTTTAATGGAATGGGGGCGCACGTATCCAGTGTAGGTATATTCGCCTCGCATATTTTTATATTCATTAGCAAAGATAGTGTTCCAACAAAAATGATGAGTCTCTGGACCTACTGACCGTTTACATGAACGCCATGAACTTTACAATGCTTGTAGGGTAATTAAATAAACGAGCGGGGATGCTTTCTGACTGTGCCACTGATCCCTATTTGTATTGCTTTGAGGAATCTGGGTTCCTGCGATATAAGTATTTTAAGTATGTAAGTCAAGAAATGAAGTTTTGACCTCTGTTGATGCTGGACCCAAATCATCCATAGGTCCATTCAAAGAGGTGTTGTGTTGTGGAAGAAAATTGACACTAAAGTTTTCTGAAAGTTTTAAATGATTTCATTTGAGATACATGGAAAACTTCACATTTTACAGACGAAAAATTGTTACATGCCTTCTGGCTCTTCTAGCCAACACAAATAGTGTGTATTTAGAAAGTGGTAATAGGCCTCGTCTATATCCCTCATCTTATCAACAATTAACGTAACAAATGTCAATGATATCAGCCACTGACTCCTGTCCCCCTGTCTCCTACACAGGAAGTGCTTGCCATTTTTTATCAAAAATGGTCAAAAGGTCAATAGGTCTTAAGGTCATCCCAAGCCTTACCCGTGGTCTTTTAAAAGAAATTTTGGTGGCAATTTATCAGATTTAATAAAAATGTGTAAGGTAAATGTAGGGGTCATTAAAGGTCCACCCATATGTGTACATCGTAAATCTTTCGCCGCCAGGTGGTTCATCTGGCATGATTCAACATAAATAGATAATACTCAGTGCTAAAGGAAATTGCAGTTGACATTTAAAAAAATAGAGTCAAGCTCATATCAGGCTCATCAGGTCATCCGGTCCCGTCTGTGGTCCAACCAGTATGTGTGTTGCTGGGAATTTTTTAGCAGTGGTGATGGTTCCGCGCACCTAACTTGCACCAGAAGGCCATTTAATAGTTTACCCCAATTTAGTTCAAAAGGTCACAGAGGGGTCTTTAGAGATCAACATAACATGGTACATACGGGGGAATCGTGGGCCAGTCATTCTTTACACAAAGATCGAAGTCATTATCAGTGTCCAGATGATCAAGAGTGACGTATTTTAGCCTCCAGGGGCTAAGCGTCGAACAACAATCCCCTTCCCGCTGGACTGAACCTGCTTGCCTGCAGATCTGAACTCATACCCACTGTTATGCGCCACCACATCTGCCACCAGCTCCATGATGATAGTTCCCCTCTCTCCTTCACCCCTCGTTCTCTCGTGTCGCTTGTGTGACACCCAAGACTCCGCCCTGTATCGCTATGGTAAGGGTGTCACCCCAGTGCCTTATCTTCACTATCACACCCCCCTCTTGAGTTCCCCCTCCAGGACGAACGTCCCATTCTGCTCCCTGCGGTGTTCGTCCCGTTGTTGCCCCCCGTTTATGCTTTCTTTGTTATTCTTATTGCCTCACAGAGTTATTCTAATGTCTGTCGGCCCTGCTTTTTCTTCCCGATTACTGATCTCGTTTTATCCCCTATAACTCACACCACGATCTCCGTCTGCATATCTCCATTGCTCCATCACACCTCAATATCACAGCCAAGTTTCTTCAAAATTGACAAAGCCTGTGTATCCGCTGCGGTCTTTTTTCTCGTACCCTGCCTTCCCTTCCTTGCGATTGAGTTTATTTGACACCCACTTCTTGCATGACCGCCTTTTTATAAATGCTCCTTTGTCCTGCATATTAGATCCGAAAGGCTAACACTTGTGATCAATTCTGTGAACACGGGCCAATATCCAATCTTCCATGTTCTGGGTAGACCACCCACACATTATAGGGGCTAATCTATGTGACCTTCTTGCAGTTCTTATCTGTGATGACGTCTTAGGCGACTTTGAGGTGTTACATAACTAATAGGTCACTCTATAGGATCTATAATTGTCGGACTGTACTTCGTTTGCTTTCGTCTCTGCACTAGACGTCTCGGTGTCCTCACAATCCTTCCCGACGTCATTTCCCACTATACCCTTGACATCATTGAATAACCCGATACCTCCCTATTTCTCCCGTCGGGCCTTACTGCCAGCAACCATACTGGCTATGTTATTTTCATAAATGTCAGATGCGCATTCCATAGGCATTGCGTACTAAAGGCTGCTTCCAGAGCTCTTCCCGCGGCGGCGGCCCCCTCATATTTTTCACAAATTGTGTTTTTTGCATATATGTAATGCGTTGTCCCTATGACTAAACACTTGTGTGAAATAGTTGAGATCAAATCGAAGTCCTTCATATAGCAATCCAACTTGTCAATTTTCCGGATCCGACCTGAGTATCCCCGATCTATGGCACTGTATACTACACATAACTGTTACTCCTGACCCAAAAACTCGATACATCTCACAAAACTTTTTGGAAGGGTTAGGTGCCTCTTTTAGTCCCTGGTGACTATTCAATAAATACACCAAATTATATTCCACATCTCGAGTCAGCCTTTAAACTGGCCGTATGACATTTACCCTCGCGCTATCTATTCTGGGCAACACTGTAATGTCCCTAGAGGGATTCCCCCGACAACACAACAACACAGCTCCTCGAGTACCTCAAGGAGAGTCCCTTGTTTCGTACTGCACTGCCATACCGGCGTTACAAAATCTTTGTCACAAACATACGCGCATATGGGGGTATGTGTTTCTCAGCCCGAAAACGGAAAAGGAACGACGCAGATCGGTGCGTCATTACGCGAAGTCGTTTCATCGAACGAACCGCAGTGGTTGCTAAGATCTTGCATGCTACAAAGATCGAAAGGTGAATCGCCGGTGTCCAGCAAATACCTCTCCTTCCGACCTTACATTTGTCATGGATAGAGTGGGCGTCGGTTGTGGACAATAAAACACTTCCCTTTGTAATTTTTCATCCTCTTATCGCTTGTTGTGTATGCTAGCGGGCCACTCATTATACCACCTTGATTGACTGATCACACGCCAACCTGTTTTCTCCTTCAATGTTACCAATAAATCACCTGAGCGACTCATTTTGCATCAATCGGGTGGTGGTGTGAAAGTGTAGTCAATAATGTGCACATAACTTGGTCATTGTTCGACACCATTTGTATACGTTCTGATCACCAAATCTCCTTTTGATAGGTAAGTTAAATGGGGTGTGTCATGTGGGGCGCGCGCTTGGTCGATCCCCCTCCGGGTCACACCCCCTTACCCCATGTAGAACTGTATCTAAGAAACCAACCAACTTAGCCTATACGCTATAACAAAATAATTATTAACACCTAGAGTTGGTTTCATGAGCAAACGGAATTATACTAACCATGAAACGAATTAAAAACCTTGATCTGACCCGCGCTATTGCAATTCGCGTAGGTTATGGGGATCGTATATGGTCAGCGATATGAGGCACAGTAGGTCATCACATTCTCACTTGACGGTTATATATGCATTTCCTATGGCTATTTAAGATGCAAACGTGCCGGACGTAATCGCATAACACGTATACAATAGCGCCAATTAAATACGCATGGTCAGACCAGCTGTTTTAATCATTGTTATGGGTAAACTATAAGTTCCGTGATTCGAATACATCGACGCACCTCCCCTGGTTTGGTGAAATTCTTGCCACGCTTGATACCACTTTCCCTACTTGTACTTATGTGTGTCCCCCCCTATTACGTATACTGTATTTATAAGTTCCTATTTAAATTATATTATTCGTTGTGCGTGGTCCTTGTTACCTTTAATAAATGAAACAGGATTATTATTAAAAGATCTGTGGATCTAAGACGTCCCACTTTGCAAGCAGAGCTTTGAAGGCTTTTCCCAAAATAAAATATATCTTAATACCAGAACAATCGCCCCCAGAGAGCAACACTTGTAAAGAGTTACGGTACCGCATTGATAAATACAATACCTTAAAACCTGTCGGGGAAATACTTGTATTTACATTTACGGAAGGAAGCTGACCCGTCGTGTGTTTTTATTTAGTTGTTTTATTTTTGTGAATGAAATGAATGTTTTGTTTTCACGCAGAACAGCATATTATTTACCAAGATGAGGCAAAATCGAACATATACAACTTTGAAAATAAATGGCGGACTATACGGTGGTTGAAACCAGCTATTATTTTCCGTTTAAAAGAAACGGAAAAATTTACGGTTATTTCCGTAATCCAAGCATTTTTTTTTTTTATTATACAGTTATATAAAACGGCTGTTTGACAAAAGAGTTTTGGTCTTGAGTTTGTGGGAAGTCCGAGATGTTAAAAGCTTTTAGTAATTTGAAAAATAAATGCTGGCTATATAAACCAGTATTTATTCTCCGTAAAAACGGAACATTTCAAGGTAGTTCCGTAATCCAATCATTTTTTGTTTGTATACAGTTAAAACGGCTCTGTTGTTGACAAAATCGTTTTTTATTGATTTGGGGAAAGGGTCACACGCTTCTTAATTTGAAATAATAGTAGACATTCAAGAATGTGTCACCTAAATTGCATGTTGTTTAACATGAGGAGTATATTTGAAAAGAACAACTCAATTCCTTAGAGGTAGACCACAGTGTAAAATACCCTCAAAAAATTTACCGCAATAGTATAAAAAGGCTTAGAATATGTGAGTTTGCGGGATTTAGAAATAGCAAAGTGTATTTTATCGTTAACATTTCAGGCCTATGTATATGATTAATTTAAAACGTCGCTCTTATTCATTTGAAAATAATGTCAATATAAAATGTATATTCCATGATTGCATACAGTTTACAGTAAAAAATGTAAATTTCACAGTTTTAGACGTCCTTCTGTCAATATAAAATAGGTTTTAGGTTTGAGCAAATTACAGGTTTTTTTGACCAGCTGGTTTTAGATTGTAGATTTTACAAACAAGTATTGGTCATGGGTACCATGTAAAAATGTTCAGACACGTGTCGAAGTCTATATTCTTTGAGTTTTATAAATTATCATAAATATAAAACTCGAAGGTTTTTTTGTTGATTATGCAAAAATTACAAAGGCGCCAGCATCATGAAAACGAATGATGCGGGTGCGACCACAGACACTCGTTTTCAAGTTAACGCGAAGGACGCTGCCAACGCATACCTACGAAATATTCCGAGATGCGGAAATGCATTTTCGAACATTTACGAATACCCCCCCAATTGGCGCGGCCATATGCCGTACAAACATGGCGCCAGACCGGGATCTCCTTTGTATAATCTGTGCCACAACAAGACTATATCACAGAAACAGTGGACAAAGTGATCCCTTGGAATGGTAATTCTCCATTCAATACATTCACTGACACACTTGTGTGCTTCTCACCACTTATGCAATCTTTTGACTGTTTCCAGATTGATTTACTGCCTGAACATTATATCATCTTGTAGCTGTTTACACCAGGATCATACTGAGGTAGTGTGTTTTCTTCCATATCATCATATTGTTGTTATTATTACACATGATTTCATCTTTATATTTGACTGGTATGCCAACTGCTGTGGAATTTGAGTAAGCAGCTCCTTTTGTGTTCAAGTGGCATCACATCTTGCCTCTACAACACAATAGCACTAACTATGGCAGTGGCTAACGTAACAATGGATGCAGAAACTACTATTCAACTCAACTCTGGCTGCATTGAAACTTTTCAGTGGATTCCACCAACAGTGTAATATTTGACTATTCTATTTAAAACATGGAAAAGACAAATTCCTACTGTTGCAGTACCCAAGTGTATTTATCAACTAATGTATGAACTTTGTGCAAGGTATGGAATTCCAGAGGACAGAGGCAAAAAAGGAAAAATACAGATGTACTCCGGCTGGGATAATGACCACAAGCCCTCCCAGGTCCCAATCACCTGTATGCCCTACAAATAATATGATGTACAAAGGAAATCTTCACAAGAGTGGTTGATAGTGTCCTACCTAGATCAGACACGCCTTGATACGAGAAAACCACTCCGCTTCTATGGGTGTTCAGCCATCACATCAACTCCAAATCACATCCCATCACATCATCAGTTAGTTTACCATGACTTTGAACTAATACCCGTTTGGACCACATTGTACTAACTAACCAAGAGATTCAGTAACACATACTGACAACCCAACTTGTGACCCTGTGCGACCGTGTTCTAACTGTTTCAACAGGAACCGCAGACTGAGAAACTCTATCTGACCGTGAGACACAAACTTGTCACAACCCTTTTTGCAACTTGCTCACCACCATTCACTAGTTGTTCCATCAAACTCGAGTGCACTCTCCACCCCTTGATCATACGTTTCGTTCTCTTGAATCATGATGACTTCTGTTGACACCCCAATACCAACAAGCAACCGCCTTTAGTTGTTTTTGCAGTTTGAGTGAACCAGAGCCAGCGTACAGACCCGTCCCAAACCACGACGATTAAAGCCAACACCAAATTAAAGCCGCGCACCAAGATTCCAAAACCATCACCTGAACCAACTGTCCTCACTGAATCTGTCACTACACTACACCTCTGACTACCTAACACATATTCTCAGAAGTCAAGTAGCCGGACTGTTTTAATCTGGTGTGGACTCAATCCCAAGCCCTTGTCCGGGAGACGTATGTCCTCGCTTGAAAAGTCCTAAATCTGTGCATCCCTGGTAGCCACTTAGAACTCTGGATAAAATTGGCACCTTCTTATGAAGAGCACAATCCCCTCATCAGTATTATACACTGTGGCACCACAACTTTAAAATTGTCTCCACACGAGTGTCTCGACCTTATTGTTGAACTTGCGCAAATGATCACCCACATCAACCCAACATTCATGTAGGAATTCTCGCTAACTGTTCAGGATCATGCAGGAAAATCAGCATGGGCTGAAAGAACTAAATGCCAGCTTTTTGATAAATGTCAATATGTTCCAGTGGCCTATATAGATAAACGTACAGTGAACTTGCACATCCTTGCACCCGATGGACTGCACCTCAACATAAGTGGAATAAACAACTGGCAATGAACTACATTTCTTTTTTAAGGTACTACTACTCTGACATCGCTCATGACACCTTGAACTTGAAAAAAGAACTTAAATTTGATTATTATGTTTTGATTGTAATGTACAACCTACTACAATATACAAAGCCAGAAATACTCTGTAACTCATACAGATGATTATGTAAATCTCATATGGTCACAAAAACTTAGGGGGGCATGACTTAATAGCCTCCTTACATACTCTTACAAAGAATATTCAATTCATATGCATAGATCACACAAACTGTATGTTTTAAACTCTGTTCAATATTCATGTAATACACCTTTCCTGATATACATGTATGTGGTATTTGTTCTTGTAAAATTAAGCCCAACACAGCATGTAGTATCAATTCATTCAGTTCAGTGCTCTTTTATCCTTTCATGTTAATAGTGTACCTATCGATTTCATGCTACAAATACTGGTGTAAATTTCCCTGTTTTTCTATCGGACAGGCCTCATGTGCTTCCTCTGTGATGAACCATTTATTGTCTTTAACTGTTTCACTTGTGGCAAGGGGGATTAACGATCACACACCTCAATATTCTAGCTTAAGAAACAAAGTTGATTACTTAAATATCTTCTCACAGCAACATATTGATGTTCTCTGTTAACTGAAACGTGGCTTTCCAGTGATATTGATGACAGAGAACTTAAATTCGATGATTACTACTTTTGTAGAATTGATAGAAAATAACCAAAATCATGGTGTTATTGCCTGTTATATTAAGGAGTGTATTAATTTCAAAGAAATCATGATCTTCTCATAAAGGATGTGGAAGCTTTGTGGATTGAAAATCAATCTGCCACAACCAAACCAATTATTCTAAGCACTGTCTATCGTGTCCCCCTGATGCTACAGCTACTAGGTTGACAAAAAATTGATTATATGTTTCAAACTTGTGCTTCTATTTATGATGATAGTATTATTGTAGGTGACTTCTACTCTTGATATTTTGTAAATCGTCTCCAGCTAAAAAGGTATATAATATTTCTAACCATTCACAGCTCACTCAACTGATTAATTACTATACATCGCTACAAAAGAGTAAGAAATTTATTGATCTTGCTTTTGTATCTCGACCAAACCAATATTTCTACCTCTGGGTGTTCACTTCCTGGGTCTTAGTGATCATTCCTCTTATTTATGTTTTTCGTAATTAAATACGCAGATTAAGCCATCTCTAAAATTCACTAACAAGATTCATAATAAAAATTTTAATGAGAGTGACTTTGTTAATATATTGAAATATTAACTGGGATCCAAGTTCAATACTTGTAATGATGTTTATATTGCTTGGAATATTGGAAAGATTTTTTGTAAAGCCTGTGATGCACATGCGCCAGTCATGGAAAACGTAGGAAAGGCCTTCAACCATATGGATCACTAGTGAATTCTGCTGTTTGCAAAGACCGTGACTATTTTTTTCGCTAGAGCTCAAATCTAATGATCACCATGATTGGCATAATGGCTAAATTTTATCGCAAGAAAGCCAACAATATGCCGTCACTTTCCTTAAAGAGATTCTATCTGCTTCTATTGCTGAAAATGTAACAACTCAAAAAATTATGGTCTACTCTCAAAAAGCTGTTACCTAACAAAACATCATCTACTTCCAATTCTGTTTACGACCTGATGATGGTTTCACACATCTTCCAGCGTAAAGATCCTGCTATGCCCTTTAATAACTATTTCACTCTATTGGTTCGTCTCTTGCAGATAAGTTTGATGATGCCGTACGGCAGATGGCATCACATCACCTACACATAATTTTAATCGTACTTGTGATTCTATTTTCAGTTTCCTGTAATGTTTTTCTTCTGCCAAATTTTGGTTATAAGATAAGCAATATGTGAATATGTCCTAAGAATAGTCGTCCAGGATTTGAATTTTTCAGTGTAAAACTTCTAACGCTGGCTGCTCCTTATATACGCCCAGTCTCGTGCTTTTATTTGCAACCTTTCCCTTACTACATCGGTTTGTTTTCCGCAGAATGGAAAAAAGCCGAAAGTACCCTATGTTAAAACTGTTGACAAGCAAGAGTGGGGAACTATCGACCTCTTTCCGTTCTCAACCTTCGTTCTAAAATCAATGGAAAAGCTGTTTCACATCCAATCGTAACCTTGTTGACATGGCCTTCTCTTCGATACCAATCATGTTCGTGCTAATCATTCCACAGCTACTACTTTGCTTGTGTTTCATTGATTTTTATTTTGAAAAATATGGATAGGGTACGTGCAACAGGTGCAATTTTTCTTGACCTCATAAAGGCTTTTGACTGCGGTTAACCCTGTTCTCTTCTCATTGATTAAACTTTTCACCAAATGGTATTACTGGTCCCGCACTTACAGGGTTTTCGATCCTATCTCAGTGACAGAACTCAGGCATTCAAAAAAAAACATTAATTCTACTCTTTCTTACTCAAACATATCAACATTGGAATCCCCCCAAGGCTCTATACTTGCCCTCTTCTTTATCATTTTTGTCAATAAATCTTGTGCAACTGTGGTTAACTGTAAATGTACTATGTATTCTGAAGATACAACCCTTCTTTGTACTTCAGACATCCACACACTCTTGAATTTGAACTTCAATCAAACTTAAACAAAATTTCTAATGGTTTGATGATACCAACTCACTTGAATGCCAAGAAAACAAGTTTAACGATTTGGTACATGTCTGTTCTCATAATTTTCAAAAATGTTTCTCTTGCACTGTATTGATACTATTGAAAGGGTTGACCAGTTTAAATATCTTGTGTAATTTTTGATCCTCTGATGTCTTTGGTGTGATCATATCACTCAAATTTCTGAATGTATTTCTAAACTTGTGGTGTTATATGAAGACTTAAATATTATATTCCAAAGATCCTCTTATTATGCTTGCAAAGGCAATTGTCATGCCACATTTGACTATTGCAGCCCTGTCTGGTCTAACTGTACTAACGATCTTATGACCACACTTCAGTTCTTCAAAATAGATACTCGCATAATTTTACAGCTGACATTATAACTCCTGTTAAAGACTTGATTGTAACTGCAGTGGAACAAACTTAATGATCGGTTGTATAACCATAGTATGCTAATGCTTATTTTAAATGCTTCAAAGGTATTGCCCACCTGGTTACCTTTCCTCTCAGTTCACTTGTAGGCACTCAGTTCATTTAAAGGGTCACCAAAGTCAAACCACAAACTCATTGAGAACCACCTGTACCTAAATCACGTAAACGTACTTCCCATATGAGAGCAACCAAATATGGAACCGCTTCTTCTGATATCCGCTGTAACTATAATACAATGATCTAATCTCAGCTTAAACATCTACATTTGTAAATCCCACATAAGCATATTTTGTACTACTGTATATGTTCTTATTTCATTTATACTCTTGCTTATTTGATTTTGTTCTGTTTTAGTATTTTTTTTTTATCTTATGTTATGTCTGTATAAGTTTCAGTCCTGTACAATTGGGGTATATATGCCGGCCTCCCTTGGAAAAAGTGCTCTTGTCACTGAAGGGGCTACCCTGCCTAAAGAAAGTTTAAAAAAAAGTAAATAAAAATAAAAATCACCCCAGAATTTTGTTTCTGCCCAATCTTTACCAAGACTTTACCTAATTTCTGCTTCATCCTCCTCTTCTTCTTTGTTTTCTTATAAAAGCCTCTTCAGCCTCTGCTTGCTTCTTAAGTAATGTCAGCATAGTTGAATTGGCTTGGCCTCATATTTTGCTCTCGCAGCTCTTCCAAATTTTCAATCACCTGTATTCAGACACAAGTGTACACGAATCTAAAAAAATGGCTTTACATCACGTCTAACACACTTGCGTACATTTGCAAGCACTTGCCAGTGACGCACATACGGTGCATTACGCAAATCCGAATTGAGTGCTGTAAGTGCTGCGCCCACAGCTGCGTGTTATTACGCAGTTAGGACGCTAATAGCCCATCCCAAAACCCCGGCTTAGAGCAAGTGGGCAGAAATTTGGTATGTGAAGAGAGCCAAGTATTTTTGTCATTTACCTGTGAACTCCAGAAACTATGCCCATGTTTTGTTTAGAATTTATGAGTCGAAATGTGCACTATTTCAGTCGATCAATATTATTTTTTCTGTGGGCTTACGCAAAACAGATGAAATTTCGGCACAACATTTACAGATGGGCCTTTGGAAAATTTTGCCGTTCTGGAGGGAAATTTTTGCCATCCTGGAAGGAAATTTTTGATTACGCTACTGGAATAACACAGTTATTTCACCATGACCAGTAGGGCCGTAAATCCCGGTGGATGGGTGGTATCTATACCCCCCAATATTTTTAATGATTGGATGTCAATACGATCATCCCCATGTTGACTCATTACATGCTTTTTTTAACAAAATACCTCATATTTTAATTGCCTAACTTGTCATAGTATTTAAAATGGAAAATTTTTCATTTTTTTGTTCTATTCTATTCAATTAAACAATGTTAGGTTCTAAATGGCAAGATTTTTAGTGGCACATATGCTAGTAAAGGATCTTGTCAGCAAACCCCTGTTTCATTCATAAATTTTCATCACCCCACCCCCCCACAATTTCAAAAAGAAATTTATGCCACTGATGACCACATCACCTGTTTGTGTCACATTAGAGACACATGTGTAATTTGCAGGAGAGGATATGAAAAATTTCTCAAATCAACTTTTGGTGATTTTCCCCCCTTTATTAAAAGTAGTTTAATGGATTATAGCACACTTCCCTTTTTATAACTAGTCCACATTTATTTGATTCGTTCCATATTATCAACTGCTTTATCCCGATTGTCAAGCCTCAAAATAACGGCCGCAAGGGCGCAAATTTGCGCCAGTAAAGCATGCAAATGCGCCTGCGAACGGGAAAAAAATAGTAAAAAGCCAGGCGCAAATGTACATTGTACAATGCGCCCGTGAGCTTGAATAATTCAACAACGGAAAAACTTAAATAAACATAGTTGAGATATGATCATTGTAATCGAAACCTTGGTCTTTATGAAGTATTCCAGTGGTTATTTTTTTGCTGTACCAAATCCGCGTTCACGGGCCCCCCGTACCTCTCAAGACTGAGATGATAGTAGTAATATTTCTTCGCATGTAACCCTTTTCCTGAGAATAGACATGATTGATTATGACCCACGGGAGCAGACCAAAAAAAAAAAAAATTCCCATCAATAGGTGTACTTTGTCGATCGGGGACTTAATAATCTGACCATATCATTGAGTAATCGGTTCTGAAACGGTGGTCGGGAAAAGAACCGAATTTGCCGATTACACTTGCTGATCAAACGCTGCTAGCAGTGCTAGAACAGGAGTACATTCTTAAAAAATGTGTCGCTTTCATGATACAAACATTAAGTCTGTACCTACAATTGTTGATAAAAAGGGCCCCCTTTAACAAAATGTTATCAGACATCATCAACGGCACCTAATATATAAGTAACAACAGGGGCCGTATGCATTATTACAACATTATTTGACGCTAGCCACGCCTACTTTGTAACACGGCTTCCGGGTCAAGACAAAATGACAAAAATGGTGTCAAAATTTGACCGGGCGGGCGGACGAGCGGCGGGTATAATTTTGCGAATGGAAAACTCTAGTTTAGAACTTTTAACGTACGGTTCAGTTCAGAATAATCATTTCCCCAAGTCTGTGCACCTTTCAAGCATTTTATTCCCATATTTTCCCTGATTTCGGTACAAAATAAATATGCATGCAGTCTGACCTTATCTAAAAGTTAGTGCACGTCCCCAAAATGCGCTGTTCTGGAGGAGGTATAGTAGCCGAATTCGACCACCATCTCTAGGTGTGTGTTGGTTTGACTTGTGTACACGGCATGGCGACTCGACAAAAGGTGTTTTCATAAAAAAGGTTGGTGTTGCCTACAGTAAAGTCACAGTGTTAATGATGAACTCGTGAAATGTGAACTAGGAATGATTTTAAAATTTATTTCACTACTTTATTGTCATTCCTGGAACACGGCCCATTGACCTTGTTAGGTCAATTGTGCATTTGCATCACAATTTCACAAATTCTTTAAAATAAGCACTGTTGTTTGTGTAGACCAAATGGGCAGAAGCTTGAAATGTTCTGTAATTTAGGGCCGGGTACAGGAGTCGGTGGAAATAAAAAGTGTGCTTTGTGTTAAAAAGGGGGGGTACCATATGACGGCTGCTTGGTAAAAAGGTGCGTTTGGTAAAAAGGGTGGGGTACCAGAGGCTGCTGTAAAAAGGGGTCTTTTGGTAAAAGGTTGGGGCAAGGTTGGGGTTGGGACCCCCGCCACACAGTGGCAGGTTGTGCGCATGTGTAATCAATTAAAGTTTTGGCTGCAAATAGTTATGCTTTACTTAGTTAATGACTTTTTTTTCCCTTATTCCATCATAGTTATTAAAATACTTTGGAAATATTTCAATTTCGTAAAATTATCAGTGCTATATTTCAATCATATATATGAAAATTAACCATGTAAACATTTAATAAGACAAATGGATAATTTTTTTTTTTTACGTCCATTATGTACAAAAGAATAGGGCTCGAATCATTCAACTGCTTATAATTAACTTCTCAACGAAAGCACTGTTTGGAAACGCCTACAAAACACCATTAATGATTTGGACTTTTCAAGTGTCAGATCAATTGTCTAGACATCGTATGCATTGTGTTACATATACCAATTATAATAGGTCTTCAAACAATCCAGATTCAGTAACCATGTCCCTGACCATCGGTGACCATGCCTGTACACAGTACACCCTCACTTGCCTGTTAAAGTACTACTGCACCTATACCTAGTAGAATGGGTTCGGGTTCATAGAAACATGCAGGCCTCCGCTCAGTGGTGCTTTAGTGGACTTGCCAGTTGACCAATCTAGGTCGCAGGATTGTATGCTAGGAGGCCTGTAAGTCACCAGATTACTGGATTTTTAACCCTTAAGAGTAGCCCCATGTTCACAAACTATTAAGGCGGGCCCCGGGACGGTCCAACTAAAGCCGATGAGATGTGATATGGTATGAACAACTTACAAAGTAATGTTTATCCCATTATAGTGCTAAATTGTACTTTATTAACCCTAACACGGACCGTCGTTTTGCCGTCCGACGGCCCAAATGCAACGAAAGGCATCTATTTTTATTTTTAAACGGCCCAATGCAACGAGAGGCCAAAGTTTGCGTTCATTGCCTCTCGGCTCGTTTTTCCCGGCACAGGAATAAGTAGCGTAAAGTCACTAACTGCCCAGATGCACGAAAAACATCGCGCCATTTTCCCAGGAAGACCACCCAAATGCACGAAAAACATCGCGTCAATTTTCCCCGGAAGACGGCCCAGATTGCAACGAAAAACATCGCGCCATTTACCGGAAAGACGTCCCAGAGTCAACGAGAAACTCGCTGAAATGCAATAAAAACAGGGTAAATAAATAAATAAATAAATAATGGCTGCGTACTCTGCCACTGATCTGCATGAAAATTTTGTAGTTATAGTTCGCCAGTCTGCAGTGGCGCTATTACCTACATCATAGTCGTGCGTTGCGCTATTCTTCTACGTCATGCTCCGGTTTTAGTCATGAATACGTTTTAAATCATAATTAAAAAATAGCTTTATCGAAAATTGTGGCGCTATCACCATCGAAATCGAAATTGTCTATGGCATTTGTACAGTGTCCCCCGCCCTCATAGAAAAGCATTGCGCCTTCTGCTGGCAAACCAGTCCGAAAGCAGTGAAAGCATCGCATCATTGCCAGTCAAAACGGCCCAGGATTCAACGAAAACATCGCGTCATTTTCCCTGAAGACGGCCCAGATGCACAAAAACATCGCGTCATTTTCCTGGTAGGGGGAAAAAAAAAGAAAAAAAAGACGGCCAGGTGGGCAACGAGAAACATCGCGTTCATTTTCCGGTAAGACTCCCATATGCAATGAGGCGCAATGCGAGTCCCTTTGCCGCGACCAAAAATAGTTGTTGACGACCCAGATGCAACGACAAAACATTTTCCGCCCGGTACCACGTTTTTCTTTGCTCTCATTGCCTCTCGGCCGTGTTAGGGTTAAGGTAAGGTTAATGATAAACAGGACTTGGAGGGTAAAACAAGTATCGAAATTGCTCCTGGTTCTCAGGAAATTGCCCCTGGATCCTGCCTATTCCCGGAGCCAACTTTTTTTAACAAAATTGCCCCCTGGTTGCCGCTTGCTTATTTTGAGCTTGGATCCGGTTGCCAATTTGTTACATGTGTCCAAAAAGTCCGGTGTAAAGGGCACTGCCCGCTGAACACCACACCATGCTTGTTGAATAATAGGAGATGTTACCTTACCTCATTTTCTAATATTGGAATCCCTTGTACGGTTCTCGAGGACCTTCATGGGATTGTTTGCCTCCTCCGCTCCCTTTCCCTCTTTTCTTGCTCTTCTTGTTTCTGGAGATGCTTTAAGCAGCTTCAAAGAGTCTAGTGGCACCATGTTCCCGTGTGTAGTCAGTGTTTTCAGGATCAGTCTGCACAATAGCAATGTATACATGTACATTTTATAAGGACTTACATTCTCATATATTATAACATACATGTATATTTTTTTACTTAAATCTTACTCTCTACTTTGAAACTTGTAGTCATCATCTTAACCACCATTTTTTCATTTTGAAGTTAAGGAACAAATAAGCATGGCAGTTTAAATTTGTTGTAGCAATTAACGTCCCACCCATATCTATAGTGCATCTCGAGTCAGCGACATAGTGCGATATTCAGTGGCCACAGCATTAAACATTCTCGTTTCAAGTCGGCACTTAATTAGTTACGTGCGAAAATATCTTTCTTAACGTGTTTACGTCACTGACTCGTGGAAGATAAATACACTATCAGAAATGCATGACTATAAAATTTTATTCTTATTCAGTGGGCGGGTTAGTAAGCAAACACGCAATATCACTGGTTGTTGCCTATTTTATAGTCGTCGTGCAAGTGTTACGCGCGCGTGTAATGAGGTTCGCGTGCACGCGCTAGTACGGTTTGGGTTTCATTTTTGACAGCGGGGAAGATTTTTGCCCTTTTACCTATATTATTGAATAAAAAATGTTCGGTGCTTAAACCACCAAACTAAATAAGAATGAGAAATAAAAGATAGGATTTGTTGTTTTGCCTATCTAATATCGTGTCATATTGGATGGTCAGTCCAATATTTTTATTGTATGATACCGGCGCGCCGGCATCCACTACTCAATTTGTGACTGCCCATCCAATAATGACACGATATTAGAATAGCAAAACAACAAATCCTGTCTTTTATTCTCTAATGAATTAAGGAATTATTTTTTTCAGACCCTAGATGCAAACTTTAGCTATCATTATAAGGAATATGAGTAATGCTGCATATTCCAGTGCATAGCTCGAATCGTGAATATGGTTAAAAATATTCATTTTTATGGGACCCTTGCAATTAGTGGGACCCTTGGAGTTTTTCATAGTTAATGGTCTTTATTTCGAGGCCTGTGTAGAGGGGCTCCCTTCAATTCCCTTATTCGATATCTTGGGTTACTGCAAGTTGAGTGGTAGCACAGCCATTTCGCAAGTTCTCCACGTTCTGTTTATCGAATAGCATGATGATTGGTCACTAATGATATCATCATGTGCCTAAATGTGATTGCAGGTATTCCTGTCCATGTGTGGCTTGTATTGGTCATTTTTGAGACTGCCATGAGGGGCGGTACTGGGGACTTTGTGTCTTGTTTGAGCCACCTGGACAGGCAAATGAATAGACATTCCTATCGATGCAAATTTAACTCATCAATGTAATGTGCACATTCATTGTTTTTGGTCAATGCAGTCCCCGCCGACTACACAAAGAACATCTAAACCACCATGCAGGCAGATCTATAAACTGACCAAGTGGTGACATCAAGGCCGTTGACTCACAATACAAAGACTTTAGGATTCACAAAACACACCGTAATTACCATAACATACATTTAAAACACGTTCACCTGAAATTGGCTTTCTGAAACACTGGGGCATGACTGTAGAAGCGAGAAATCCTGATGCCCATTACAAGTAGCTCTCGTCAGACACGTTTTCTGTCTTGGCATTGAATTTTTTGCCTTTATAAATGTATTCACCACATGTTTTGCACCTGAAATAATACTAAAAATTAGTCCTCAAAACATTTTGTGACTTGCATGTTTGACAATAGCATACATATTTTAGTTTTGACAATTTTGTGGTTAGTTTGATGAATGTGAAAAAATTAAACCAAGGAATTCCTGTTTAATAAATAAACACCTCATCCCTGATTTAAATCTACTCAAATACATTTATCCCATTAGGCCAAAAAAAATGTTTGATTGTCCTCGTCGCGCCCGACCTGCATACCATCGTCCCGACCGTTGTACTTTTTTTTTTGGAAAAATTTTTTTTTTTAATTCTTGAGGGAAAACCAAAAAAATCAAAGAAATTGAAATTAAATCACACAAATTGATAAAAAATGCACCAATATCTTCCGAAATAAAACTAATAATACCCTAGTATGTCCTAAACGGTTTTTATTTGCCAGTTCGTCCGTCCTCCCAAGCATAATTCCGACAATATTTTCTCGCTAGCGGTATGCCCCAAGACCAACCAGCCCAGTGTATGACGGTCTGCTTGATCTGTACTAACGGCCTGTGAACGAACAATGGCGGCATGCACGTTACACACGCTGTCTAATTTTGTAAGGAACTGGCTTCTAGCGAGTAGATGCACTTTTTTGTTTTAATGTGTCGAAATCTTGTGGTTACCTGAGATTCTGTATCAAAGATATGCTTTAACATGTACATGTAGATTAATCACACTTAAATACCAGTGATCGGCCATAGGGGGGCTATGGATCACAAACTGCCCCTTTAAAGAATAACTTTTAAAAATCTAACCAAAATTTATGCAAATAAACCATTCAGAATATCGTCCGGAAAACTATGCATGCTGGGGATATAATGTTAAAAGCCAATATGGCCATGTTACCATGGCAACACCTATTTTCATTATAATTTTAAAATTTTGAAAATCATGCTAAATTAGTTCTTTTTTCAATAAAAAAAACCAAGTTTGTTCTTTAGGTTTTTTGCTCACATGAGATTTTTTAAAAATTTTCA
This sequence comes from Ophioderma brevispina, assembly GCA_023653785.1. Lineage (NCBI taxonomy): Eukaryota > Metazoa > Echinodermata > Ophiuroidea > Amphilepidida > Ophiodermatidae > Ophioderma > Ophioderma brevispina. The sequence continues at coordinate 22,901 of JAMKCH010060103.1, forward strand.
GAAAATCATGAGAATTCGGCCCGCAGAGCGGGCAGAAAATAAAAAGTGGGACAAAAATGCAATTACAAAAGAATCACGACATTTTGCATTGCACATCTTTCACATTATTTTTCTTGAAGAACAACTTTGTGGTTTTTTGCCTTAAACGTGTCCAAAGATTCTTAAGGCCCCCGATGTACGCGTTTAGGGTATATAATACTAGCAACTAAGTGATCAAAAATCTAAAGTAACTGTAAATTGGTAGTAAAAGCATGCAAGTTAAATAACGGGTATATGAACGACACAATACATCTCTTTCTTGTTTGAGGTATCGGAAACTTCCGGAAGAACCTATTTCTCAAAGAAATCACGGAAGATTGGAAGAAACTGGCAAAAAGGTGGTTTTTCTTTCCAGTTTCTTCTGGAAAAAACTGCAAGAAATTGGCAAGAAAACCTGGAAGAAATGAAGAAAAGTAATTATGGCCAACAAAGTAAATTACACCATATTCAATCTGCTTGCACTTCAAATCATCAAGGCTACTTTCATGACCTTACACCTGGTAACTGAAAACGTCTGAATTTGGGCAAATGGTACCTGAATTTTAGTCACTCACCACATGAGGAATTATCTATTGTTACTTATACAATTTCAGACAAAATTCAGAACAAAATTTCAGACACCACTTCAGACACTTCACCCAAAATCTGCATTGTTAAAAGGCAAATCAACTTAGCTCAACGGATTATAGATTTGGGGTTTGGGCAGCAATAGGATAAGTAGATTACAATACTTAAGGTTTGTGTAATTATCAATAGGCAGCACTTATGTTGTTTATCATTGCTTCTTTGTAATTTATTGATTTTGTTCTGGGTTGCAAAGCAATTAACTTTGGGTGGGGCCAAGTGTCTGAATGTAGTTCTGAATTTTTAAGCTTAATTCCCCATTCAGACAGCCTTTCCAGATTCAGACATTTTGCCTAAATTCAGACACTATTCTTACCAGTGTTTTTTGTGGGTTTTACAACAAAATGTCCCAAATCGTTTTTTTTTTTGTCCAAAAATGAGTTTTACAAAATGTTTTTCCAATCATTCCACAATGCACATTTTAACTATAATTATCACAATGAGATAATTGGCATGTGCAAAAAATGAAACAGCTTTTCAAATCTGTCTCCCAATGTGTTAATTTTTAAACCAATCCAAAATCCATTATGTTTGTTTTTACAAGTTGTAAGTTGTAAAATTGAACTTTGTATTGCCTTTAGTTTACATCATGGGTTTTTTTTTGGGAGACTGGAAACTTGCTTGAAGCAAAAATTAGAATGAAGACCT
>JAMKCH010060105.1:0-18557 GCA_023653785.1 Ophioderma brevispina
ATTATTCATGGGACTTTCAAATGCCCCTTGGTAATCAATTTTCAATGATTTAAAACGGCGGATATTCACTTTTGGATGATATAACTTAAATGACTTATGCCAATTAAGTTTTCTCATTAATAAACGTCACATAAAAACACTATCATTTTTAAAGATAATTTTGGAGGCTAAAGGTCCATTCCGCAATCTACTTTATAGCTAAAAGGTTTTCCCTCCTCATCTCATGTTATTAGCATTAGTATTCTTTCAATATAAGTGATCTAGATTATTATTCTATTTTACATTTCGTAGTGCAACCAACTACGAAGCAAACCGTTTTAAAACCCATATCATTTTAATGGGTTATTATAGTTAATATGAACACTTGGTCTATGCTAATTCCACTTCCATTCCCATTACATGTCCTCCTGTTACAATGGTATAACAAATAATAATATTGTAAGTCACATGGAATTTATTTATCATGATCAAAATTATCTAATCCATTCATTAAAAGCATCAATTGGAGAACCTGGCAGAGACAGAATAGAGAGACTGCGGGGAAGAATGCGTCGTGATTTGGTTTGTGGGTTGGCAGCATGTTCAGAACGCCAAGCGAGAGTGAACCGACATTCTTTGGTACAGAGTTAAAACGATCAAAAACCCCACGTTTAAGCACTTACACATGTTTAACTGGGGTAAACACAGTTATTCAGATCAAAGCTGAAACCATGCAATTTCGTCACACACGTATAGAAGATCATAAGAATTCAAGTTCTCTATAGTTCCTTTTAAAAAACTAATAGATCACATTTTCTTCAAACGTCGCTGACTTTCTTAAGATACTAGTGGTACATTAAAGCGAAGAACTAAAAAAAAGGGGGCGTTCTTAAGAACTTACATAATCTTTCCGGTTGCTCTGTGGAACCATTGTTCTATAGAGGACAAAATGTTCACGGGTTGTACCAATATTTATTAGAGTATTCCCACCATGTTTATTGTCATCTAAGATATCCTATTAGATTTTACACAGAAATGTCAGGACTGTTTGTCCTATTTCTTCTATTTCCGTTCTGAAACGTTCGGCCATTTCGTTAAGGGATACACGTCCTTCAATTCGACGATAATCTTGATTTAATACTCCAGCTGTTCTGTTCTTGTTTAAGATTATAGTGGCAGTTGAGTGGTGACCGAAATGAAACTTGTTAAGATTATTTGATATCTTATCTTTTCTATCATTTTGTGCTTTTTCCGTTGATCTTCGACACGGAAGACCAACATGCTTAAAAAATGGCTGACATGATTTCCATGATATAACCATACCATGTGATAGATACTAGTGCTGCCATCACATCGAATCGACATCAATGATGAGGAAATTACTTGTCCTGACTTAGTAAGCCTCATGCATATATATATATCATTTACTACAATATACAATGACATTTACTAGCAAGACTAAAACGTCTATATAGGTACAGAAATTGTGTCTTGTACCTGACCCTGAACCCAAAACAAAGGTGTGATTGCAAATAAAGGTTTGCAGCACTTTTGCTCAAAATTGACATTGGGGATCTTTAGAGATGATGTGGCTATTGGTCTGAATTCTGCCTGGTGGTAAAATTGGAGGACAAACAATCCAGGACACATTACAAACTCCCTCAAAATTTGAGTCACTCAATCGTCCCAAGGTGACCCTCCTGTTTTGGAAACCATTGTCACAACAAGGTCACTAACCTGGAGCTACAAAGAATACAGAAGATACAATCAAAATGGCAAAACTCACTGCACTTGCTCAAGCATCTGATAGACTGTGATCAAAAGAGTTCCTGGTACTACTGGCTGCATTCAATTTTGGATTGAACTGTGTGCGTAGACTTATCAATCAGACCCTAAATTAGGAGCTTCCATGTTACGCACCATTTGTGCCAACCCCAACAGGTTCAAATGACCTTGTGGTGACGAATCTGGACAGCATGTCAATGAACTACAAGATGAGCCGAGACCACATTATGGAGTTAACGAAAAAATGGCAAATATTCACCGCCGTGGAAAGTTCCACCAAAATGCCAAGCCAAACTTAAGCAAACTGCAAATCCAAGCAGCGGCTGCATCTGGAAAGCATTCACCAAACCCTTTTTCACTGGGGCAGGTCCAAGCCCCATGCTTCAAAGCTTCAAGTCCGGCCATTACCAGAACAAAAGAAGCTCAACCGCCTTGCAAATGCAAGATTTGTTAAAGATGATAAACCGTGCAAGCAACTATAGCTCAGACCAAAAGGTAGAATGGGGGCCAACAGCTGAAGAGTGTTAGGTGTGTACTGACACAACTCTTTGTTGCTTTTACGGAACAGTTGGTGGCTGACTGAGGCCTAATGTACATGTATAGCAATTATGGGCAAATTTGACATTTATTATAGGCTGTATCGTGATATAAATGGAATTTGAACATTTGACCCCCCTCCTTGCAAAAGCTGTTATTGAATTGCATGTGATGACAGACAATTCATAGCAAATATTTTTACAAGGCCCCAAAAATGTGCCCCTCATAATGATTTTACAGACCTTTCCAGATTTAAATAACCCATTCTATACAGACATTTAAGATGGTACTTTTGATACAGCGAGGAACTATAGCGACAAGACATTTGCTATTTGCCTCCTTTGACCTAATTATGCCTTTCCTCAACTGCTTATATGCACCATATACCGGCGACTTCTAAAATTCAAATGGTAAACACCATGCAGCCTTTGTATCAATTCAATTCACGCCGCATGTTCAAGGCTCAGGTCCCCACGTCTCTTCACATAAAATCCTCAACCACCATTTTAATGTTGCGGATGTATGGGTCATGTGATAATTGGCTATATCGATGACACCCTGATCCTTGCCACAGCCCAACTTCTAGAAAGCTGGGATTTATCGTCCACTCTGAATCAGTGTCCATTGCCTAAACGAAGTGAATATTTGGGTTTGTTATATAACTCTGTTGACATAAAGTGTACTTACCAACCTTAGGCAAAGAACAGAATCAAAGAGGCTGTATTAGCTTTTGTGCAATGAAAAGTCTACTATTAGGACACGCGCCTACTGTTATTGGTAATTAGTCGCCACTTTCTCAGCCGGTACAATATGGAGGACCTTTAACCTACAAAGCCGTAGAATAGTCCACTCAATCTATGAACAATACAGGTACATCTGGACAATTGCTACAGGTTGTTTTACTTTAACTAGTAGTCAAAGATCTCCCAAACAACATATCAAACGGTAGAACACAGGAAGCCTTGCAGACATCTAATTTGCATTTATATACGTGTACGTATTTGCCAATATTTCCAAATGTGTTAGATCATAAGTGAACGTTGAGGACATTTCAAATTTCTGTTAGTATTTGAACCTGTTTTGCATGCCTATACCTGCAAAAAGTGTAGCACTTGAGGTTGATATATTAAAGTGTAAAATGATGGTCATTATTGCAATGGTTCGCAGTTTTTCCCCGCCACAAACATAATTTTGCATCTAAAATTATTTCTCATACACAATCCCGCATGGAGATCTTTATTTCGCATTATTATTAGATCGTATTAATTCAAACACATTGGGTCAACTATATAAGAAAAAATGTAGCTATTGCGGGGGGAGGGGGGCCCCTCCCTGATCTGAAGTGTGATGTGTATGGCCCTATCCAGCTGAAAAGTAGGGTTGCATCCAGATAAAATGTACTCAAAATGATCATTCGGTACACAAGCGCAATAAAAATGGTCTCCAGTATGAAACTCAGGTACAAATGGAAGTGCCTCTCTTACGAGTTCAAATGTGCCTTATAAAATTGCTGCCACTGAATTAAAGTTTGTTCAAAATGTGCGTGCATACTTCCAATTTGTGAAAAAAGTTGCATAGCAGGAAAGAAGAAAATTGATCATTGAGTATCTGAATATTAAAAAAAAAAGAGTTCTTTGGTAAACCCGGTATGTAGGGACAGCAGCACAAAAACGATGTCTTGGGTACAAGCCCGTTGAAAAGGGCATCCCGAGCACATTCTGCGTAACCGTAGTGGAAGGACCCCTGGATGACCCCACACCCCATTGTCTGCTCATTTTTAACCGTGCACTATCCACGGCCACCACAATTCCAGTCCATAATCGTACATCCCTGGAGAATTCAGAAGCTAAGCATTGGGCCTGAGTGACACGCTGTTCAACTTTGCACCGCAAATCAAGAAATGGTATCTTACATGAAGGACTTTATGAACAGTTTAACCTTCTTGCCACTAAAACAGATTCCAAAATCAGCAAGTATGAACTGTGGATACACCGTCACCCAAAGGACGCTTACCTTTTCCAATAACGACATTCTGGGTCAGAAAGAAGTGGATTCGCAGAGCCTACAAAACTTTTGAAATTCTTAAGTCTGATCATATAATTGTCTCTTGTAGGGTCCAGATAAGTCTTCCGCCGCAGAGATCCCTGGAACCATCGGCTGTAGGCAGTGTACAGTGGGAAATAACAAGCTTTGTGAGCCGAACACTGTAGGGCAGCACATAACAAGGTCAACACTCTTGTTGACAAGCTTGAAGACAAAAAATCGCCAGCACAGTATATGATATCCTCACAACAGCAACAAAGAAATATGCCACTCGAGATGCTACCTAAAAGGGAAAAGAAGACGACTACTGGCTTTGCCTCAATGTCCAAGATCAAAAGCTCAGAGAAACTAAAGAAACGCCATACTAAATCCATTAGAGTTCAAGCACAACGTGATGCTGCTAAGTCTGCACTTGACGATGCTTACACCATGGTGCTTTGAGGAACCATTTCAGTCCAGGCCTTAAGCGTTTGACACCCTCATCTTGAAACAACCATACTGTGCCCTGTAGGCCTTAGGTCGATGATGACAAGAAGGCTACCCCACCGATACGAATCAAGGCGATCAGCTGAGAATTGTTTAACACAGGTTTTAACGTTTTATCTGCTACTACTTGGCAAAACTGTTCAGAATAACACCAACCTTGATGAACCTTTCCTTCATCACAAATAGCAACACCCTTCCCATTCCAGACTGGACCTTTCACTACGATGAGTTTCAGAACTGCCTGAAGAAACTGAACAACAGACAAATACCTGGTCTCGTCATTCGATTTTGGCGGGATTTAAAATTTTTGGCGTAAAAACGGGCAGTCATCTTGAAAATTATCATCTCACTTCCACTTTAATGTATCATTCCACCCCCTTTTGCAAGCATAATCATACACATTATATAACTAGAGTTAATATTTGTAAAAAAATTTAAAAATCAATAAAAAGTGTAAAAAGTTGATTTTTAACAATTAATTACAGTGAGGCAGTTGTTTATGGTTCTTGGATGTATATCCAAGATTTGAACCTTGCATCTTCCGTTTTCTACCTTTTGATATTTGTTTGGGAGTGTTTGTACAGCAGTTACAGCAAGAAAACCTTTGCACTTTATGTCTGTCATACCTAATAGATTGCGTGGACTAAAGAAAGGGATATGGTGGTCCTCCCAAAATCGCACCCAGCTTTGGTTTTCCCTTCACATCTTTATACAAGAACCAATTGTATTTGCCAAATTCACAAAGCACTGTTTGATCCAACCAGTTATGGGGAAACCTCATCTACTCAATAATAGACTTCAAAGATTACTTTGTTGTAGCTATCAGGCTATTCCATCCGAAAAAACACCAGAAGCCTGAGCAAGCAACGATAACTATTTTGTCGTCGCGGGCGAAGATCAACAAGAAAGCCAATACCAGGGACTACGTGGAAAGATGGGCTAGACTTTCTCTGGTGAACGGAATATTAATCGAATGCAACGGAATGCTGAATTATTATCTAATGTATTATTATAATTATTTCTTCCTAACAACGCTCGTCGATAGCGGTCTTTGATTATAACGCCTGAATGTGGCCAGAAGCGCATTATCGTCTTTTGTGGTGGTATAGGGGGAATTTACTTTGGTCATACACTCCAATTTCCCGAATTTTTTAAAGGTGTTATGTTATAACTTGGCAGTTCCCAATAGACCGTATTCATATGACGTCAGCCACCAACATGTTGGTGACACAGATGCATCCATTCCCGGACTCCTACATTAAGCTGTCATCGATCCATGGTTTAACGATTGCACGGATCATTGACAGGTGAATGTATTGTAGTCCTGACTGCGTCTATCTTGTCCACTCACATGGCTGGCTATTGAATACGGTCGTGTATAATATTTTGAAATAAAAAATTTGACCACGTCATGGATATGCTTGGTTTTGAATTAAAATGAAGCTCGCAACTGATTTGGAAGATTGCAAGTATAATAGGCCCCTCGAGCAGATTTGAAGTTCCTTGATTTTGAAATTCAATGAACCATGGTCTTTTTATCAAGGGAAGCTGTAATTTGAAATTTACTTGAACTTAACTGAATCAACAATATGGGACGATTACTACATATGGCGAAAATGGTGCATTAAATGCAGGGCCGTACTAAGAATTGATTTTTTTGGGGGTGCGGGACTTTCAAAAGAAGTGGACCTTTTTGAGTAAACGTGAACCTTTTTGTGAATTTTTGGGGCCCCTGCTACGGCCTTATTAAATGAGCAGAACTAATATACTGTGTTATGGAACTGAGTTCCTTCTAACCAAGGCCCTCCTTTCTGCACTGTAAATCATTCATTTTACACTCTCATCCACTTCTCCTTAAAATACAATGGCTACAATGTGCTTATATATGAAACGTGGCACTGATTGTATGTTATTTAAGATAGTGGCGTGTTCCTTGTTCAAAATCCAGTGGGGTTATGTTACTCTTATTCTAGGTACTCCATTCTCGATTTAATTTGTAGAGGACCTATTGATTAAAACTCAGAAATTGCCACTCTCTCATGTTTCATTTGATTAGACAAATATCATGAAAGCTCTCGCTGTACCCATTGTGTTTCGTCACTGTTTGTAGCAACAGGGGGCCTTGATTAAGCTACTGCCAGTTTGTAGAGGTTCTTTGTCGTTGTCTAAATTTGTTTAATACCATTTACTCAAATTGTTGAGCGGCTGGATACTTATTTTGTTCTTGGTAATGAGCGCTATATAAGTACACCTGCCTTATTATTATCTATACCAAAATAGTGGAAGCGGTCATTGAACCGAATAAAAAATCATACTTTCATTCATAAAACTGCATCTGCAATATCAATGTGAACGAAAGTCTGCGTCTCCGAATCTGAAAAGAAGTTACCTATCAACTGAACTTATATACAAACAACTTATTTAATGATATTGAAGGTCGTGGGCCCCTGGCCGGACTCGAACCGTTACTACCCAAAAGATTGATCAGTGGGCCATGCCAACGATGAATTTGGAATATACGTGGCAAATTGTTTGGATTCATGATAGCGTGCGGTATTGACGTTGACCAAAAGATGCATTCAACATATTTTTTTTTATTTAAAAGTCATAGTAACCGTGCAGTTCATGAGGATAACTAAAGCTAATCTTACCAAGTGTCTTGTCTATATCTCACTAGAAATGTGTCACATTACTTTTAAGGGTTAAAAGAAAAGAACGCGCTCTTCGTATCTGGAAATCCCACACCGTGTTCTCAAATAAAGACCAAAAAAAGTACGCAGCATTTCTAAATAACCCCCCATAATTACAACCATTGGTCTGTGCACAAAACATAAAATGAGATCTATAGTCTTTTTGTTCTGGAAATTGTGACACCTTTCTTGCTCCCTTGTGAGCAATCATCGCCAACCCAATTCCATTTACGAAAATGTGTCACTTTTTCAAAGGTTGCAACTGAAGACAATTATTACTAGGTTATCCAATACACCAAGCCATGCCTTAAGTGACACCACGTCACGGGGAGAATGCGGTCTTTCACACTGAATGGCATCAATTGTCTATACCTTTATTGCACCTTTAAAAGGGAGAGATTTTTTGCAAAAAATTATAATGGGTATTGTGTTGGCACTGTTTTCGCAATGGGCAGAGGGTATCAAAATTTACGGAAGAAAACGACTATTGATAGAATTTTATGTTTCGGCAAGACAATGGTTTGTAACCTATTGGGGTATATAGAACATGGCTGCGTTACTTTTTTTGGGGTTCTTTATGATCTAAGCAGAGATGGGTATACACTGTCTGCTGCTCCACGGAATTCTGCACAAGGTTCTTGTCTGTCATGGTTGCGCCAACAGTGGGCAGCCCAAGAGTGTTCCGTGTAGTATCTTGATCTGCTTCAAGGTAACCCCACTTCTCAAGGCAACCTTAGATTGACCGATTGTTGTGCTAAATCCTGTTGAGGTGGCTCACAGAAAAGGAAGCAAGAAAGGAGAACGTAACGTAGAGAAAGAATCATGGTAAAAAAAAGGGACTTAGAAGAGAGAGGAAACGAAAAACCAGGAAGGAGGTCAAAAAAATGAAAGGGATGTGACAGGTAGACGCTGTGGGTAAATGAAGGAATCCAAAGGATATGAACATTGAAAAGTGGAAGAAGGTTGAGGGAATCCACAGGAAGCACCGAAGTAAGGAGTGAAGGGGTGAGGAACGGAAAATAGGTTAGGGTAAACCAGGTCGGGAATCGGACGGGGACGCGACAATTCGCCATTCAGCAGCCCACGATGAGTCAGCTCCAGGTGGGGAGATGCTCATTAAGTTCATACCAATATATTACTTGGTTGATATCGTCTTTACTTTCCCAAAGCGACCTCTTAAGGGGCCTGTCCCCCGGCAGGTAAGTTCAGAACTTAGTCAAATGGCCAGTTTTTTAGTTTCTTCATGTTTAATGTCAATTACCATGTTTTCTTCTCTTTCACCTTTCCATATATTTTTACACAGAAGCTAATATATATTTATTTTTTTCCTCATAGTTGTTCATTTTACTTTTACATCACGCATTTTTGCCACCAACATCACAGTGGGCTGACTGCAAAAGGGTGGGTAATTTCGCGTATTAAGCAATACGCGTCTGTGCTATTCTGCGCGCGCGATGTAATGACCGCACCAGAAACGCCTTGATGCACCGAATTGATATACTCATACCCATGGTACTGTATGCAATTTGTAAAATGGTTGCCCACATATATGCTTTTGCAACAGAATAGGATTTTAAATTTCACGATTTGAGCTCATAATTGGTGAATTTTGCTCAGAAGTATCCAGATGAAGTAATTGGACCTGTGTCAGAAGCATGTGAAGATAAGAGATGAAACGCTTTTGTTTTGGAAATAAGGCATATTTTTGTGCGAGACGGTACAATATTTGAACAAAATGGCGATTTTCGCTGTGTTCACTTTCCGCGATAATGCGTGATTTTCGGTTCCCAGTACTCGAAATCCATATCACAACAGGTAAGAAATGATATGCATCGTATGGAGCATATCAAAATCTAGGGTCGGTATTTTTTTAGTTTTTCATTTTTGTTAAAAAAAGGTTAAAAATCGCTATTTATGTCCAACCTTTGACATCTTGGCGTTTGTATTTCCACATTGAACACTCTGATTTTGGCCGTCTGTTTTGGCAATCATTTTATAAATAGTGCGATTTGAACAAAGGGATACCGACCGATAACTATATGACTCTGGAATCAAACGAAGAAGCCCAACTTTAATCACTATAAAATTCTATCTTTTTGTATAAGGGAACCAAACATGAATGAAAATCACGCATTTTATGATTTTGCTCAAAACTTACTATTTGGGGGAAGAAAATATATCATATGTGGATTCCTAGAGTCATTTCCTTCTCCAATATGTATACTTTTATATATGTTTGGAACACCAATTAAGAGATACGGCAAACAGTATGTTGAATTCCTGACTTAACAGCCCGCTAAGCTCGAGTATTTAGAAACCGGGCGTATGCAGATTCATATGCGTATGCAGTGAGAGCGCCCACCCCCAGCTGTGTTCAGAAAATGTGACCGCATAGTGCCAAAAGTCCACTCGGTCCGATATATAGTCCTTAGTAATCTTCTGTCTATAAAAGATACCCAAGTTATGTGTCTACAAGTAGACAATCTCATGGCATCTTGCCTTCCTAATTTGTACACCAAAGTATAGACACACTCTGAAAAACATGAACAAATCTGGCCACAAGTCCCATTTTTTTTAATATTTTTATGCAACTTAGGCATTTTCAAAACCAAGTTATACACTGTAGAAAACCCCATAATTCCATACATTATATAATCTTTGTATCTGGTTTTAAATATTGAATACATCAGAAATTGGTCATTATTCCTTTGTCATGGGAGGGCAGTGGATTCGCGAAATGTAATCTGCAACACCAGTAGGGTAGCACACGAGCTAACCGTTCATGAGTGAAACGCTCTCTTCCTCGATGGCAATATTAACAGGAACCCCTTCCGAATTAGGCTTCATGTTTCTCGTTGTTTGGTGGAAGGAAGTTGAATCCGGTTTAAATAAAGATAGTGTAGATTCACGTTTTTTCGAACGGTTGTTTTTTTCCATCCAATATTTGGTAAAAATGATTTACAACATGCTTCCACTTATCTTCATCGCGTGTATCTCAGAAAAGTTCTGTTCTTGAATTTTTTCCAAGGAAGGTCAGATACTCTTTAAATCCTTCTAGCAGATATGCCAGATTTTCAGATTTTTATCTGATTCGATTGTTTTACCACAAAATTTCCGCAGTTTATTATTTGGGTCATTTGTACCACATTTTACCAGTTTTTTTTATAACACTCACTGGTATCTCTGTTTCTAAAAAATGTGAATACGAATAAAGTTTCACAAGTTACCTTTTGAGACCATTGTAAATCGCTTTCCACTTATTTGAAAATCATTCTGATGACTAGATATCAAAATTGTTCAAATTTTATTAACAATAAACTGTATATTTTAGAGCAGGTATTTCCCCATGACCTGATACAAAAAGCTGAGTTGCCGAAATTTTCACAATGCGTTGCGGTTTCAGCCAATCCAAATGATGAATTTCTGTGGCATGTGTCAAAATTAGACCCACAACGCGTTGCCAAGGCCTGTCATGCGTTGCGAGCCTCCACAAGGCGTTAGCAAGCCTCACAAACGCGTGTGTGAACCTAGCAACGCGTTTGTGAAGCTTGCAATGTGTTGTGCAAGAGCTCGCAATGTTGTTGTGAAGCTCGCAATGCGTTTTGAAGGTACACACTTCGTTGCAGTATCCCTCGTCGAAAAGGTGCAACGAATGGGATTTTAATTCACGATTTGAGCTCCTAAATTGTTGAATTTTGATTCACTAAGATCCAGATGAAGTAATTTGACCTGGCGCAAAAACAGTGTGAAGAATAAGAGATTAAAACGACTTGTGTTTTTGGAATAAGGCTATATTTTGTAGGGAAACGGGACAATATTTGAACAAAAGGCGATTTTCGCTGTGTCAATTTCAGCGATAATTCGTGATTGTCGGTTCCCAGTACTCGAAAATCCATATCAGCAAAATGTAAGAAATGAAAAAAATCGTTATGAGCATATCAAATCTAGGGTCGTTTTTTTAGTTTTCATTTTGCGTTTTTAAAAAATCTTGATTTATGTAACATTTGAACAATCTTGGCGTTGTCCAAATTGAAAAAGCGGATTTTGGCCCTGTTTGTTTTTAGCAAATAATTTGTAATAGTGCACATTTGAAAAAAGGGGAAAACCGACCTAGAAACATGATGACTCGGAATTACAAAAAACGACAAGGCACACTTTTAATATTCTAATTTTGTATAGGGAACCAAAACAAGGAGGTCGAAAATCACCATTTTTATGATTTTCTCAAAAAAAGACGTATTTGGGGGAAAAAAAATAGGATTCATATTTGGATTCCTGGAGTCATTCTCTTCTCAAATATGTATACTTTGAATATGTGGAACAACCAATTAAGAAGATACGGCAAAAACAGTTACTTTGAATTCCTTGACTTAACAGCCCCCTTAAGCTCGAGGTTTAGAAAAAAAAAAAACCGGGCGATTGCAGATGAAGATGCGGGGTAGTGCAGTGAGAGGCGCAAATGCCCAGCCGGTGTCAGAAATGTGACCGCATAAGTGCAAAGTCAACTCGGTCGATATATAGTCTTAAGTTCTTCTTGTCTAATAAAAGAATAACCAAGTTATGTGTCTAAAAAAGGACAATCTCATGGCAATCTTTGGACTTACCTAGAATTTGTACACACAAAGTATAAGACACACTCTGAAAAACATGGACAAATAATGAACCAAAAAAAGTGCCCAATTTTTATAATTTTATGCAATTTAGTCATTTTCAAAACCAAATGGTTTATAACAACTGTAGACAATCTCATACATTATATAAATCTGTGTATATGGTTAAATATTGAATAAATCAGACAAATTGGTCAGTATTTCCTTTTGTATGGGAGGGCAGTGTGTTCTCGAAATTTAATCTTGCAAACACCAGTAGGGATAGAACACGAGCTAACACTTTCATGAGTGTGAAAAAAAACGCCCTCTCTCGCGATTGCAAATATTAACAGACCATTTCAGAAATTATGCTCAGGTTTCTCGTTGTTGAGGAGGAAGTTTTAACGAGTTTAAATAAAAGATAGTGGTTTAGATTTCCAAGTGTTTCGACGGTTTTGGTCCATCCAATTGGTAAAAATGAATTACAAAAAACATGCTTACACATTATCGGGGTATCTCAGAAAGTTTGGTTCTTGAATTTTCCAAGGAAGGTCAGATAAACTCTTTAAAATCCTTATATCAGAGATGCCAGATTTCAGATTTTTCTCTGAATTCAGATTGTTTTTACTCACAAATTTCCGGTTTTTTGATTTTGGGGTCATTTGTTTACCTACATTTACCAGTGTTTTTTATAACACTCATCTGGTATCTCTGTTCTCAATTGAAATTAAAGAATAAAGTTTTACAAGTTACATTTTTGAGAGCCACTTGTAAATCGCTTTCACTTATTTGAAAAATCATTCTGATGACTAGAATGATCAAAATTTCAAATTTTTATAACAATAAACTGTATTTTTAGAGCAGGTATTCCACTGACTGATACAGCGAGTTGCCGGAAATTCAACAATTGCGTTGCGGTTTCACCAATCCGATATGAATTTTCTGTGTCATGTTTCAAAAAATAGACCCCACAACGCGTTGCAAAGGAACTGTCAGGCGTTGCGAGCCTCCACAAGGCGTTACAAGCCTCCACACAGCGTTGTGGAACCTGCAACGCGTTGTGAAGGAAGCTGCAATGTGTTGTTGCAAGAGCTCGCAATGTGTTGTGTTGTGAAGCTCGCAACGCGTCGTGAAGGGACACAATGCGTTGCAGGTAATCCAAGACGCTAAAAGTTGCAACGAGAGATCTCACATATAAGGCGTCCCTAAAAAATCGAAAAGTACTGATTCTTGCCCAGATGTAAAAGCTTTGCATCAAAATAACCCATATGAAAGGATTAAGCTGAGATATGTTTCTTTGGTACAACAATTGTGAAATTTTAATTCGTCTTAGGAGCAAATACGAAATTCAGCCTATGTTTTAAATTGAAATATCAGCACATCAAATCACCTTTGTTTTCTTCTCTTTTTAAGACATTTATGTGGCGAAACACAAGGTAAGATATCATGAGTGCTATTTAATAGAAATTACTATTATGACACAATATTGGGTGCCTCAAAATCTCTCGTTGCACCTTAAAGAACTAGCAACGCGTTGTGAGCTGCAATGTGTTGTGCAACTTAGAAGCTCGCAATATGTTGTGAAGCTCGCAATGACGTTGTGAAGGTACAAAATGAGTTGTCGGTAATCCACTCGTCTAAAGGAAAACACAACAAGAAGCATTGGAAGGGTGAATTTGCGTGTGCTTGAAAACAAAATTGCCAGATAAATATGAATGCGAAGCAATGATGTCACTGCCAGATCAGATCTTAACAGTCAACATCTATATATAATAGAGAGAGAGAGAGAGAGAGAGAGTCAGGTTATATTAATTCTCCTACATTTTTTACGCCAATGTAAAATTTCCAAATTATCTTTAAAAAACGGAAGTGGATTTGGATTATGGGTTTTTATTCAGTGGGATGAATATTTTGCTCTGCAACAACGGTAACCATGGCAACGTGGAAGTGTACCCAAACCCAGCGTATAGGGTGTTTTTTTCAGAAAATGTTTCAATGGTAGGACGCATTTTCTGCAAAAGCCCAAGTTGCTCCTCGATCCTCTTTTGTGAGATTTGGCCTGAAATTATTGCCCAGGACCATATAGTCCAAGGCCATATTGTCTGGAGCATAAATAATCGGACAAATATTGTTAAATAATTTTTTAGTGCACATGTCAAGGAGCATATGGCAAAATATGTCTTGAGCATTGTGCATAAATATGCGCCAGGACAATTCAAATATACTCCTGGGGACTGGGGTGGGTATATCGAATTGAACTATTTCCAGGTTATTCATGCTCCTAGAGCATAGATAATCTGGAAAAAAAATTAGTGCTCAAGGACCATATGGTCCTAGACCACGTGCTCCTGGAGCATTAATTCGGGCCAAAATCTCACTGGAGGCACTGCTCCTTGTAACCATTCAATGATGCCCATTTATTTCAAACCTTTCTTGTATATGTTACCCTTGATAAGTAAAATCGGGGTAAGCACTACTGAAAATAAACATCAAGACGTTCTATCAATCATCGTCAACGAAAACCAATCAAACGATTATACAGTGCTACGAAAGCTTACGACTTGCTTACACGTCTGCAACAAACCACTATCAAGTAACGCCACAAGTGGTTGGCGAAAAATTGATTCGCTGTGAATTAAATGCCAAAATTAAACGTGATTTGCAGAAAAAAATGCGGGGTCACATGTGGACACTGATATTATTATGAACATGACTGAAAGACCCGAGACCTTTATATAATTTGCAGCAGTGGATGTATGATTCTGACGTTTTTCCCCCAGAAAATGCTCCAAATGGTAGGTCCTATTAGCTTTATTTGAGAATGGTATGTATTATTTTTAGTCATAGTCCGGCATAGACGACCACTGAATAAAGCGTAAACTAATTGTGCGTGAAGAGTCAACTGAATCGAGTGCCCTATTCGTAACCGTTGTATACTCGGTCCAAGTCGAAGTATGAAGTAGCGACGCGCGCGCGTTATACATTGAACCGACTTTCAGCGCGCGCGTTATTAAAGCACAAGCGAACTGCAACTGAAAGGCGGCACTGGGTGTACGCGCGCGTCGCCACGTAATACTTCAGACGAGACCAAAGTATAGACGGACTGTGAGTACGGAGGACTATATCACTGCCACACCGGCAATAATGAAAAAAACAGAATAAATTTGTAAAGTCGAACCAAATCTTCAGTATAAACATATAAATTTATGTCTGAGCCCATCGGATCTGGTCACGACTGATTTTTGCGATTTGGGCCTGCGCCACGCAAAACGTGTTGCAAATCCAAATTGGACTATATATATGTTAATTGTTTGAATTGTGAATTTTATGGATAGCCTATTTGAACAACAACTACGGTTTTGGCACAATCGATTGATCGTTACCAATGGGGCAGTTTTCCACTTTATGGCGGAAGGAGGGATGGAGGATTACAACTTTATTTGTGGCGGTTAATATCGTGTCCCCCCTTCGCTTCCATTCACACGTTTTCCCTTCCTTCCTCATATTTTATGACTAATTTTAAGTCCATTTTCCCCCCCTCTCATCGATGAAAAGGGTTCAGTGGCTCGCTTAAATATACCAAAAAAATCGACCCCCTCCCCTCTTAAATCCTACTTCCCTTCCCTCTCTGGCTCCCCTCTTATTAAAACCTTTTTTCGGTACGTATCACGTCACATTCGTCATACCTTAAAATGAAATGTCCCCCCTTGATAATAAGAGAGATTCGCTTTTATTACGTTCCGCCAGAGGGTGAAATGGATTTTTAGAGGGTACAAAAAAGGTGTAGCAAAATGGGAAACATGAAAACATTTTTCAATCGCTGAGATAAGAGTTGGTCTGAATTTTACATGGAGAAATTTAATAAAGTCGAGAATGCGAATTTTTGGAATGGAAGCGAAAGTGTAACAAGAATTTTTCAACGGAAAAGGTTATATTCTCCACCCCCCCCCCCCCCTCCCCCGGCGTAAGTAATGGCCTGGGGGTTCTCAAGTTTTGTTGGGTAGGGATTGCCCTGCGAGATTCGTGGAGTAGTACCATAGCCTATACCATTTTTTTTGCCAAAATATGGACCCTTATAACCAATATGGAGTTAAAAAGGGCGACGCATCTTTTACAAAGAGTATACATCTTTACTGAAATGGAGTAAAATTTGCACTCCATTTTGAGTGAAATTATAAATTTCACATCGATTTTGATTGAAATTACTCCATTTCCGAGTATATTTTACTCTTTTTACATGAGCGTTCCCCTTTTTACTCCATATTTTTTTACGTGATATAGCAATACCAGAGATGGCAAATTTTTGGCTAAATTTAACCTAATTTGCATTTTTCTCCTCCTTTTCTTAAATTTCGACATTTTACGCAATTTGGCTTTAGATTAAGAAAATTGACTAAATTTTTCAAACTGAGAATATTTGATTGACCGGTCCCTAAGTATAAAGAAGAAAGCAGGGGGGATTGAACATTTTACTATCTGTCCTTTCAGTTAACCGCCCACTTAGAACAATTTTGAACGTGTAAACATGGCCTTGAACCAGGGCCTGCTTACGTTGTCTATTCCGGTGGGGATTCCGTGGTTTTGTGCTCGCATGTCAATGCCGTGACCCATTCGACCAGAACCCGCCCGTGCTTGTAAAGGTCTATCAAACGTTGTCATAATCTAATAGTGCTTTCGGTGGCGAAAGATGTTGGAGCTTAATAATCTGACAAAGAGTAATTTTTAACATATATTTATTAGAAAACAACAACCTCAATGATTTAAAACAGTGGTGTTTTGTTTGTTATTTATCTTTGTCCTAAAAATCGCGTATTTCAAAAGATCATTTTGTGTGAAGACCTTGTTGTTTTGTTACATATCACACTTTTCCGGTTATCTAGCCTTACACCCTCAAACATCAATATAACTCAATGAGTTGAGTGGGGAAAATGCACTAAGTCCAAGAAGATGCGATTGACGTCATCGCACCGAACACTCATATGGGCCAAATCGTGGCGGGCATCGACTCCCTTGTGCTTTGCCATGCCTGGTTCATATGGAATGGTTGGGCCGGGAGGGCACTGGTTCGAATCCCGCCAGGGCCATTCAGGTTTCTTTAGTTTCTATCCCTTTACCCCTTTCCTTCCTCTCTGGAGTAGGCTAGAAACCAAAAGGCCAGAGTTAGGGCTTTAGTAGATAATAAAGACTATGGTCATCACTCTGAGCTACTCGGGAAAACCATATAGAAAAAGATTTCAACTCCAAAAGGGCGGTAACCCTAACTTACCGTGTTTAAAATCGCAGTTTAGCCAACTCTGAAGTTTCCATTGCAATCTCTAAGTCCAAAATAATGCCTTAAAATTAGCGCAGGCGTGGGAATCGAACCAGGCCCTCTGATTAAAAGCGAGCGTCTATAGACGCCACGCCACGAAATTGAAACTCGAGCCGGCCACGACAGGAAACACGTTTTTGTAATACTTAAAGTGGAAAGGAGGAGATTTTATGAGGATACGAACTCTCTCAAATCATTATTTCATGGAATCGGTTGTAGACCACCTACCCGAGAACGTTTCGAAGGTTTATGAACAAACAAGTACAAAAGAAACGCGCAAACTTGTTTTGACCTTGCCTGCTATCGAATCGTCCCCCATAGAACGCCATGCTGTGACTTCTGTTCCCGGCTTTCGTCGTGCATAAAATATCATCTACTACTATAAAGAACGGGTGTATCGGATTTATTCATTTCAGGTGTGACTTAATACATTCGGTATAGCATTCAAAATATTGCCAAAAAAAAACTGGGGTTGGTTCGACAGAAATTGGGGGCGCTTCTTTCTGGAAATCTCTCATGTCTCTTTAACTAAACACATTAACGCAATAAAGCCGCAAAACACGAGTACATACCACATACCATTTAATCTTCTTGATTGACGAGGTTACCTGGTCGGCCCTAGCCGCTCTGTTGTTGGCTGTCTATTGTTGTTGTATGTTCGTTTGATTTTAAACGTGGGGATTAATTTTATTTGCATTTGAATGTTATTAAAATAGGGTCGAGAGTTCCAGCTGAAATGCTGAAAAAAATCCAACACAGATTATGAAAAATCACACAAATGGACTAAAACATTCTATATAAATAAAGGAAAAGTCTTGGCAGACACTTTTTTTAAAAATGACTAAACACCACAGAAATAAGTTTTAGATTTAAAGGAATGAATTCGCGGAATGTTCCAATCCGTGAGTATATTCCTAGTTCAGTCACCAAGAATTGGTTAAATATTTAACAAAACAGATTTGAAAGATCTCTCATAAATTACAGTGTATTAAGAAAATACAGTGTCGTGGCGTTTAGGGGAATATAAACATATTTTTATTGTGGAAATTTACCGACTTGACCTCTTAAAAGTCGTTGTTTGTCACGAAAATCGTTTGAAAAAAAGCCTCTAGATCAATAGGTCGGAGAATGAGAAAG
>JAMKCH010060108.1:0-12775 GCA_023653785.1 Ophioderma brevispina
ACCAGTTGCCAAAACATCCTTTATTCTTAAAACAGCTTCACATTTAAGGTCATCCTTTAACCCAAAACCCAATGTTCGCGATACTTTAGACGGCTAATACAACAATAAAGGACTGTCACCACCCAGTACCCACAATCGAACAACCCGCTAAACGCAACGATCATACGCATCGAGACGCAACGTTGGCAAGTGTGCGTGAACGTAGCAAACGCAGCATGACGCGAGTTGGTTCAACCTAAAAATAACGTCAATACGCAGCGTGTAATACTGGGTTCACTTTTCTAATTGAACCTGGGCATCATCCAATGAAATTGCTTACTTTTTCATACATTTTTTCACAGCTGTTTAAGAATTATCTTACTGAAATGGTACATTTCCAATATCTTAAAAAAAAAAAACAACTGAAACAACAACCATAGTAAGTGGTATACCTGGACCAATGCTTGACCTGAGTGGATGCTTCTCCCATGTCATTACATGGCAATTTAACACATGTCTAGGTAGTTAGCATTGGGCAGAGTAAAGTGGGCTCCTTTCTCTGAACAAGTTTAATTCCAAAAGCATGCAGTAAGTCCCTTGGGAATCACTCTTATCTTTTTAACACATAGACAAGACCACTGATGCAGTATTGTTGGTATTGATCATGCACTATGCGTGACTTGTTACTTTAAGACTGGTATAAAATGTTTAAAAATTTACTTTTATTATTCCATTGGCCCTATTCATATTACATTCATTTTAGATTGCTGAATAGAACATAAATCCAATTAAGTCTGTGCAGAAGAAGTGAAATGCAGATAATACACACTGAAACTGTTAACTTCCATAGATTTTGTGTGTACCGCTTCCCCCGCCGCCGCTTCCCCCGCCTCACCACCCTCCCATCATGAATTCTTTAGTCATGGTGTCATTCTTAAAAAGCTAGAGTATCCCCATTACAGGATAAAGTGCATTTAATTAGCTTTAAAATGATACCAAAAGCATAGCAATACCTTCATGTTTGCAGAGATATCATCAATTTCATTCAAGTCGAATTTGAAAAAAATTAACATCACCACCATTTTTGGGTGGCGAGTTCAAGACCATGGGCTTCTCTCAAACAATTATTTAATACATCAAAACTGACTATACATGCAGTGGCATAGCCAAACTTTTTCATGGGGTGGGCAACGGGGGGGGTACACATATTTTCAGGGGGAAGCATATATTAAAATTTGTTAGTATAGTGGCCTTTAAACATGTAAATCACTAATTATTCATGGGGAGGCAAAGGGGGCAGAGGGGGGTGGGCAAGATTCCCCACCTGGGGTAGTTGCCCCCCAGTGCCCCCCCCCCTTTCTGCTACGCCTCTGTATACTGTAAAGTGGCTAATAGCCATAGAGAAAATATTCCCAAAATTGGCCCAGTAATGAAATACCAGCAACAGTGTTGGTGTAACATGTATGCGACATCACAGTGCTTGTTAAGAATGCACAAGAAAGAACGGGCTTGATGCAAACATCCTTAACTGCATGGCAGCTTTTATTTTCTAAATTCTATCATTCGTTTCTTATTTTATCCTAGTGTATCTGGTCCTTTTCATAGAACCAAACACCTATTATGTGACTTGTCACACCCAGGGTAGCCCCAATGCCTCAACACATCATATACGTGATATATCAATTAGTGGAGTGAGTTGAATTTGATTTAAAAAACCCTTCAAACATACACATATGATTTACCACAACATTTATAACTGTAAAAGATAGTTATTTTAGGTTAACCCCCCCTGAGGTGTTCAAATTGTACTTAGCATCCACCAGTATTTCCCCCGGGTATCGACTGGGTAATTTCCTCAGTATTTCCCGTATTTCCCAGTATTTCCTTGCCCACGTATTCCCGTTTTCCAGTATTTCCCGGTATTTCCCACTATTTTCTCCGCCCTAGGTGGGAAATACTAGTATTTCCCGGGAAAGTGCCAACCCTGTCATCAGGAGTCCTTCAAGGTCAAAGGAGTAATGAGGTAAACTTTGGTGTATCCAAATGAAACGTGGTGAGCGGGGATGATTGTGATGGCAAAATGTTTTAAAGGTCATGTTATGTCATCAGGGTCACTCAAGGCCAAAAGGAGGTCAAATCCAAACTTAATACAACTATGCCAATTCCTAACCAATCCCCAATTGTGATGGGTTACTGCATCATTGATGCACTCGTTTGTTTTGTTGTCAATATTTCTCTGCATTTCTGTATCATCATTTAATGTGATAGTTACCTCTACATAGTATCAAAGCACTTATTCACACCTCATTAGAGATTCCCCTCCCCTTCTTTCCGCGTTTTGTAATTGGTTGAGAGCCGGTCTTACAACAACGTTTACTGCCCTGCAGTGTTGATTTCTTTCTGATCACTTTGGGTAGGCATGTAGAAGAGGTAGACGTGTGTAACCATGATCATAGGTTGCTACAGCAATATTGCCTAAAATAAATTTAAAGCCTACTCTAATAGTAACTATGATAAAAAAATGGATTGTTCGGAATACTGTTGAATAAAAAAACCAAAACACTTTCAAATATTTTGCATGTTGTGCACATTCAAAAGCACCCCTCTTCTGTAATGGACCATCCCATTCTGATACTCTGATCGGCTGGTTTTTTTCAAGTTGAAGAAGACGAAAACATGACATGAAACGATGATGGCAAGCTGATTTTGGAGATTTAGGTACCAAAATCAATCGCTTATCCAGTGTCGGTCCAGTACGCATGACCCATGGCAGTCATGCTTGTACCTACTTTCGATCTCTGTAATTTTGTAGGCAAAGCAACTCGCGAAAAATCTTGAAGTTGAACAATTTTTTTGTTGACAATCGACGATAATGTAATCCATGGAGAGAGGATTGTTATTTTTGACAGACTCACAGAGCCATTATTGGCCCCACGTACATGAAGGCATTGCCAGGCCAAGCTAATGTTAAAATCTTCTTCTTAGCGTGTCACAAAAGTCATCAGTAATGGCTTGTGGTGGTTGTCCGGATTTTATTCAACTGAGTAAAAGCGATCCGGGGCCGCGTGTATCCTATGATACGCCGCTCCTAACATGGCCATCTTTTTTCGTACTAGGGGGCGGATTGGACGTCCAGGGTTACACCCTACTCTTATAATTATTCGACACTGACTGCGATTGCGATGTACATGTACAAGTTGTGACTCTACTTACACGGGACCGACGGCTTAAAGTCCCCTCCGAAGGACGGAGCTCTCATGGATTCATTGACCCATGCCAAGTGAACCAGGAGAAGAGCGGTTTTCCTGTATTTAACAATAGGTCGTATACAGATTAAATCCAGAGTGGAGCACACGAGTAAATCCCAGCAAGTGACCCCACCGGGATTCGAACCGGGGATTTTTGGTTATATATTTGCGCCACAGGCTAAGCACCCTAACCACTAGACCCACGTCTCCCACAAAAATGAAATGGGTATTTATAGAAATTAGGACACAAGATTCTCAAAAAAATAGTGATAAATTGGGCTTGTTTTCGCCCAAACCCAAATTTATTGGTCTCGCTATAAGTGGCAAAAAATATTGGGCTCGACTGCGTCTCGCCCAATATTTTTTTCAAAACTATAGCTTGACCAATAAATGGGTATTGGACTTAAAAGAATCAATTTATACCAAACTTGGTAGTGGATAGTAGTCGATGCACGAAATACCCAGTGCACTGTAGGGTTGACACGACTAAGTCGACGTTAGTCGCGAGGCGCGATTATTGGCCATAGTCGCGACTAATTTTGTTTTGCAATAGTTTATAATTGAATTCATTCGTGGAATGCTAGCTACACTACGGAAGTCATTAAGGAGAAGACTTATTTAAATGCAATTTTTGGCAATTGGGTATGATTTGTGTTTTAACAGAAAATGTAATTTCTTAGCTTGCTTTTGCTTTTTACCCCATTCAAATACGACATGTCATTCAAAAGTTACACGATAAAGTGAAGGGATTTGGCAACACAAGATTTTATGAAATTGATATCCAGTTTTATTGTAATGATGTCTTATGGATTTTATTGTTTCAACAATCGCCAATTTTTAATAAAATCATCATTTAAATTAATTTGGACTATTTTAGCTAGTTTTTTGTTTAAATTAGCATTATATTTCTTTGGTGAATATTGGTACCTTTAAGTGAATTTAAACAATTTTTTTAATCCATTAAATTTTTATTGGAATTGTCAAAAGTTATAATTATGAAATGTTATTTGCCGTTTTCTGCGATTTCCATTTGAAACAAAAGTGTAATTTTGAGGCAGCATATCTCATTTTTGTTTATTTCGATTTTATTTAACGCCATTTTGGCACAGTGTGTCAATCAATAGGTTATTCCTACTTGTCCTGACACTTTCTGATTTTTGAATATCACTTGTCGTTTGAGATACGCATATTTTGAATATTAATGAGTTAAAAAATTTGCATATGTGTCATTTTTTTTTATTATTCTCAACAATTATGTGCAACATATACACACCTAATTGATGTTGTCAGGACAAGCAGAATTGTGGTGTAACACACCTATGTCAAATTTGGTGCATATAGGCTGCATGGGTTATATTGATTTAAAATATGTTCAAAATGACCGCATTGACACATATTTTAATACATAATTTGCTTAATTGATGCAAAATGTAAAAATGCGTATAACTTTTTTGCCTAATAATACAGAAAGAATTAGGCACAATCAAGATGAAAATTGGAGGAAAAAGTTTAATAAGGGGTCTTCTACCTTAAGCATGCTCAATGAGGGAGAAAAAAAAGTTCGGTTTTTAAGCACTAACTAACGAAGATTGGGCTGTACTGCCTATCATTATAAATCGCACATGGAGTACGGAGAAAATCCATATGATAGCTCAAGATTTTAGCTGGTCCAATTATCCGAATGATTGCTTCGACGCTGGCTTCACCCGGGCATTGCCCTGTACTGATTGTGAATGTGCGGCTAGCTGCGAAATTCCCCAAGACAGTAAACTAACGTTTTGAACTATACTGTCTTTAATGCCCACATAATTTATCACTCACTGTGAATTCTTATCGTAAATTGCAATAACAGGTAGATTCTCATTCAGTGTTTATTTAGCTTTAATAAAGCAATTAGTTCAATTAGCCACCAGGCATGGTGGGCATGCAGCTAAATGCAGGGCGGCCATCTTGTGACGGTACTATTTGTTTTCATGCTAAAATGACTTATTTTCGCATTAATTAAAAAAAAACAAACACGATCATTTGTTTGATGGCAAACTAGGTTTGTTATTCTTAAAGATTTTTATAAATCGGACTTAATTACCGTGGTTTATTCTTGTTTACTTGCAAATGTCAGGCCCCCCTCCGTATTAACATTCTGAATGAAACTGTTGTTACTGATAATGTTTCGATGATTCCATTTAATTAAGGGGATGAGGTAGTTGCTGTATTGTAAATACTCAATCGGGAAAGGATACAAAAGCACTAAACAACTGCATAGAGAGAGCTGTCTCTGTGCTGATATGATTGACAATCTGCGGGTATATTTGGGGATATTTTCATAAAGTTTAGATGAGGCCCCGAGTAGGGAAATTATCAGCTTGGATCAGGGATTTAGGCAACAATTTTCCCATATTTTCATCAGCATGATTCGATCGATTGATTGTTTGCACTTATGTAACATCATATGGTTGTGTACCAGGACCCTTAGGTGCGTAATTACGAGAGATTGGCACATTTGCAGCAGGATTGACGCGGAAAAATTTGGTTTTGGTGCACGGTGGTATGACGTCTCGTAGAGTCAAAGGTCAGAAATACCTTGCAAACACAAATAAATGAGCCTTGGCCACCAGTGATTCTGAAATTTTAATAATATAAACACTTTTCATATTTGTAATGGTTTGGTTTCAAGAATTGGTATGGCCAAAACAATATTACATATATCAAAATTAACAATTGCACACAATTAGTTTATACATATTTCAAGATGTCACTAATGTCCCAAAGAAGTGTTTGCAGTTCACGAATGTCCTCACAGGAAGACTCCAAAATGACAGCATGCAAAAGTTCACAATTAAAATAACTCCTCATGTAATATATTCCATGGGATCTTCTTAGTCTGAAGGTAATTTTGTCCAGCAGTTCGAAGACGAGGGGTTTCCTCGACGACCATAATATTCTGCAATACAGTCCAGGTAATCTACCACCATCAGTCTGTCGCTAATGTCATATTTTAGGACACAAACTGGCAATCTTTTTGATTCCAAAATGAAGCTTCGGCTTAAAAGATGAAGAACACAGACTCAGCTATTAAGGGTTATAGAGATATTGAAGAGAAAAGCCATTCTGCGTAATGGTTGCGTTTGCGCTTGCCACTTACGCACTCGCAGTCAGAGCGTAGGAGATCCTTTCTTAGGTGCGGTGATGCATGCACAGTTCACAGCGAAAAAGTTTGCGTTTTTAGTTGTAGTTTTTGCATCGTTTCATGTGTGCGATTCATAATACCAATTTTGTTACCAGGGGCCAGTACCGAATCGTTTTCATAGAGAGGGGGGGGGAGGGGTGTCGGTAGGGGCAAGGGTCAACGGGTGCCGACAAAACCGCCCTTGTACCGGACATTAAACAAATAACGACACAAACATGTTAGATCTGTGTGTTGGGGAGTGGTGTCTTTGTACGTTCTGTTGCCGTTTGCCTTATACAAAGCCAATAATATCGAGTTTGCAATTTCCGCAATGAGACATAGGCCTTACTAATGCCATGGCCATTTCAGTGTCTAATGTAGTTATATCAGAACTTTAATTCCCATAGATATGAAAGGGCATTGTTCGCATGGAGCCAGGAAGAGAGGGGGAATGTTTTCGGGATCTTAGCTTCAAAGTCCAAGAACCGATTTTATAGGGAATATAATGAAACGGTGTGGGGAAAGTGTTATCTGAACAAATATTTGACATCCGATACATTAAAACTAGAATCCATTTCAATTACCTACAGGCTAAGTTTACATTTTCCTTATATACGGTCTTATATGTAAACAGATGTTTGCTAATTTGAAAACAAAACATGTTCTGCAAGCACTCAGACTCACTCACTCACGCACTCACTATCCCCCGCCAAATAAGCTACCCCCTCCACTATAAATTGCTCCTGGCTGTTTTAACAAGAGCCACCAGGCCATGTGGGCATGTAGCTAAATGCAGGCGGCCATATTGTGAGGTACTATTTTTTTTTCATGTGCTAAAATGGACTTATTTTAGCAATTTTAAAACACACGACATTTGTTTGGGTGTCAAACTTAGTTTGTTATTCTTAAATGATTTTTATAAACAATCTGGACTTATTACCGTTGTTTATTCTGGTTACTTGCAAATGTCAGGCCCCCCTCCGTAAATATGAATGAAAAAAAGTTGTTTACTGCTAATGTTTCGATTGATCCATTTATTAATGGGGATGAGGGAGTTGCTTTATTGTACTTTACTCAATCGGGAAAGGATACAAAAGCACTAAACAACTGCATAGAGAGAGCTGTCTCTGTGCTGATATGATTGACAATCTGCGGGTATATTTGGGGATATTTTCATAAAGTTTAGATGAGGCCCCGAGTAGGGAAATTATCAGCTTGGATCAGGGATTTAGGCAACAATTTTCCCATATTTTCATCAGCATGATTCGATCGATTGATTGTTTGCACTTATGTAACATCATATGGTTGTGTACCAGGACCCTTAGGTGCGTAATTACGAGAGATTGGCACATTTGCAGCAGGATTGACGCGGAAAAATTTGGTTTTGGTGCACGGTGGTATGACGTCTCGTAGAGTCAAAGGTCAGAAATACCTTGCAAACACAAATAAATGAGCCTTGGCCACCAGTGATTCTGAAATTTTAATAATATAAACACTTTTCATATTTGTAATGGTTTGGTTTCAAGAATTGGTATGGCCAAAACAATATTACATATATCAAAATTAACAATTGCACACAATTAGTTTATACATATTTCAAGATGTCACTAATGTCCCAAAGAAGTGTTTGCAGTTCACGAATGTCCTCACAGGAAGACTCCAAAATGACAGCATGCAAAAGTTCACAATTAAAATAACTCCTCATGTAATATATTCCATGGGATCTTCTTAGTCTGAAGGTAATTTTGTCCAGCAGTTCGAAGACGAGGGGTTTCCTCGACGACCATAATATTCTGCAATACAGTCCAGGTAATCTACCACCATCAGTCTGTCGCTAATGTCATATTTTAGGACACAAACTGGCAATCTTTTTGATTCCAAAATGAAGCTTCGGCTTAAAAGATGAAGAACACAGACTCAGCTATTAAGGGTTATAGAGATATTGAAGAGAAAAGCCATTCTGCGTAATGGTTGCGTTTGCGCTTGCCACTTACGCACTCGCAGTCAGAGCGTAGGAGATCCTTTCTTAGGTGCGGTGATGCATGCACAGTTCACAGCGAAAAAGTTTGCGTTTTTAGTTGTAGTTTTTGCATCGTTTCATGTGTGCGATTCATAATACCAATTTTGTTACCAGGGGCCAGTACCGAATCGTTTTCATAGAGAGGGGGGGGGAGGGGTGTCGGTAGGGGCAAGGGTCAACGGGTGCCGACAAAACCGCCCTTGTACCGGACATTAAACAAATAACGACACAAACATGTTAGATCTGTGTGTTGGGGAGTGGTGTCTTTGTACGTTCTGTTGCCGTTTGCCTTATACAAAGCCAATAATATCGAGTTTGCAATTTCCGCAATGAGACATAGGCCTTACTAATGCCATGGCCATTTCAGTGTCTAATGTAGTTATATCAGAACTTTAATTCCCATAGATATGAAAGGGCATTGTTCGCATGGAGCCAGGAAGAGAGGGGGAATGTTTTCGGGATCTTAGCTTCAAAGTCCAAGAACCGATTTTATAGGGAATATAATGAAACGGTGTGGGGAAAGTGTTATCTGAACAAATATTTGACATCCGATACATTAAAACTAGAATCCATTTCAATTACCTACAGGCTAAGTTTACATTTTCCTTATATACGGTCTTATATGTAAACAGATGTTTGCTAATTTGAAAACAAAACATGTTCTGCAAGCACTCAGACTCACTCACTCACGCACTCACTATCCCCCGCCAAATAAGCTACCCCCTCCACTATAAATTGCTCCTGGCTGTTTTAACAAGAGCCAATTCTCTAGCGAACGCGTTTAGCATGGGTTTGCGTTATTTATGTGCGTCAAAAGCAAGGTAAGCTGCGCTTTTGTTGATGCAGCAAACGGCGCACTGAAAAGGAAAAATGCAATTTTTTTAGGCTATTTCGTCGTTTTTCTTGAAAACTAAGTCGGGTGGACACCCAGTTTTATGGGCGCGAAAAGTCTTAGAAAGGTCTTAACATAAGGAAAAAAAAAAAATCGTTCGATTGGTTTATAGTTTATGCCTGGAAAACTACAACTTTTCCGGTTTTCATAGAGCTCTGTACCAATTTTTGAAAAAATACACTTTTTGAACAGCCTATAGCTCAAAAAAAAGAAGTCGGGTGATGACCCAATTTTTTATTCAGATTTGTCACCTACAGCAATAAAATATCCTATATCCAAAATTTAAAAAAAATCGATCGATTATTTCAATATCCTCTATAACCCTTATGCTCCCGGCGGCCCAATATCTAAAAATCCTCGGCGATATGTAAAGCTCAGATCTACATTATTGTAGATAAACTAGCTAAAATAATTTCTGTATAGCTACAGAGCTGGGTTAGCTCCTGATTACAACTGTTGGCCAAGTCCTGAGTCACAAAGTACTATTTAACTTTCACACAGCTAGCATTCCTTTTAACATAATCATGACATTCATTAATCATGCATATACATTAACCTTACGTAGCTGAACAATTGGAATTCACATAAAATTAATCCACCTGAATCCATCACTTCACATAATAACTCTATGGGGGGAATCCCCCAGTCATGCAATGTCGTGTCTTAAAGCATTAACAAGTTGAATCAGTTATAAGTTTACATCTTGGGGAATTCCCCATTTCCCTTATTGTGGAATCTATCTAACAGGTGCAATTTGCACAAACAACTCTAGGGGATTCCTATTCTATTTCAACTAAACAAAGACTTTTCCCGTATGAAATCTTTCTCAAATAAAATGTGAGAAAAGAAAATAATATTTTAATCAATTTTGAGGGTAATATAAAAGGGGAAAACTGTGAAATTTGCGAAAATCGTGCGATGAAATGCGTGTGTTTTTGTGTTGTCACTGCAAAAGGTTACCAATGTCCCCGACATGTTCCTTTAATCGTACGTTGATGACTACTGTACAAAGCAGTGAGGTTGTACATGTAATTCTGAACCAAATGAAAGAAGTTACGCTCAAAACTTGGCGAAAAATTGAGACATTTGATAGTCGCCAATGTCGTGAGTCGCGACTATTGGGGGCGACTAGTCGACTACTAAAAAAGCCCATTGTCGTGCAAACCTAATTTGCACTTGTCGCCGGTATGATGATTTGCAATTTTTGCTGTGATTGGCACATTCCTAAAAAGGTGAACTTCGCTTCAAAATGTCGAGCTTGCAAATGGGTATAAATAGAAATGGTGAGGGGAACTAAATCACATTCCACCATTCATGAAATTCAAACTGAGAACACGTAGTGCAGACGTGCCAAGGGAAGCATATTTTCTCTAAGTCCGGCATGCTTGTTGTTCAGTTGACAATGCAAAGTAAATGCAAAAGATGTGAAGTGTGTCTGGGCTAGTGGAGGTGATGGGAAGGACATCTTAATTTGCCCAGAGTCTGGCGTCACATTCCCCCCTCAAGAATGGGCATCCCAATATGCCTACTAAATGAGGATGAAGTATAATGCTGCATTCATGATCGGTGCCTCGCCTGGAAAACAGGCACAATAATGGACAAGCTTGTAAGCAATGATTATAGTCTGACATCATGACACATACTTTATGATAACTTTGTATGGGAATTACATAATGTGCACGCATATTTGTTGCGATAATATCAACAGTGTCGGGACCATAAGTACTGATAATCTAAACACAAACTGTTAGGCTAAGGCAATCAACATGATCAGCTTTTTGAACTGTACGGCCAGATTCTTATCGCACGTGGCTAATTTATGTACCATGGGCTACCGGCACGGTACACCACTGATGAATGCGGAAGTGATGCGGATGGGTCTTCCTATATGTACCATTAAGTGTAGATGGCCATGGTCCTCTACAATCAATTACCTATAGAGTAATGGCTACTTTGAAGTTGCCCCATAGGGGGAGAACGGGGTGGTGGTAGGAGACTGTACAGGAGTAGACATGCATATACTTTATATTTATCACAACTTACTGCGACCGACTGTCTGGGATTTTAAATGAGGGCCACTGTACAACTTTATTCGCAGCATTTTTTGTTCTCTTTTGGTGGGAAAAATCCTTTTATGAAATTTGAAATTGAGGCATCATCAGAATCTCCGGCCAAGCGCACATGGGTTTTTAAAACACTGTCCTGTGCAGGCCATCTCCTTGTCTACCTGGAGAACTAATTAAATTTCATCAGAACCTCTATTTAGAATTTTGTGTTTTAAAAGGAAACAATGCCAAAATTATAGACACAAAAAAAAATAAATAGAAGATGCAAGAATGCCGTACATGCTAGGTTTGAACTAACAATGCAACAGTGGCAGATTTAAGAGTCAGCAGTGTCAGCAGCTGCTGACAGGCCCCCTAAAATATTGCTCTTAGGGCCCCCTCAGACACCTTCTAGTCACACTAAAGTGCAACATTGCATCGCAAAATCGACGCTAAAGGGCCCCACCTTAAGCTGCCGACAGGGCCCTTTTCCTTAAATCCGCCACTGCAATGCAACTATTCAGCAACATTGCAGACAACTGATGGATGTACACTATCTGCATGTATGCCAGAGAGTGTATAGCTATTTGGTAGTCTGTGCTTCAGAGTAGTTATGTAGCTGCTTCAGTAAGAAACTGGCCATATAGACAGTACAATGTTGAGTGCTGACTCTAAACATAGTCCTGTAATTCCTGAAAGGTTGTGTTCTAATGCATGGACTATGATCGTAAATATTTTGGAAAGTGAAGGAGCGATGTGTTTATAATCTATGCGCAAGAGGACCTAACATGCAACACTTGGATGTTATTCCCTGCCAAAAGTGTTTTGGAAGTGAATTATGGAATGAACAGCATATAGATGGAAGTCAGGATGTATGTGCAAAAAACTTTCACCCCAAAATATTAACCCTTATGTTTTCAGTCAATGTGAGGGTATGTGTCGATAAATGCAAAGAGACTCTGAAGAAGTGATGCTTTTGAACTACCTCAATATATGTGGGGTCAAAGATCATCTAGGGGTCATGTGGGGTAAGCAGGGGGCATATTACACACCACAGAATTCAGATTTCTGCTTGTTTGATTTTGCTCTTGGCTTTTGTGTGAAGCCAAGCTCTATGATTTCTCACTGGAGAGTAAGGGGCTATAGCCGGGAGCGGACATCCGGGAGTTCAACAAAATCTGCTTGGCAACGGCATGGCAACAACGTGTGTAATTCGATGCGCGCTGCACGCATAGTGTCATACGATGTGCAGTGAACTTAAAGAAGCAATTTGCGCAGTTTTCACCGCGATTCGGGGATTCCTTGGGCTTCCCCTTTGTTTTCACTGCGATGTGACGTCAGCCCGCTCCCAGCTATAGTCACTGCCAGAATTTCTAAGGCAAGATTGGGGTACGCGCAGTGAGATGTGCGTCAACCCGGGAGCAC